>JAQQAE010004497.1:0-18694 GCA_029823295.1 Pseudamia nigra | reverse complement strand
GCCAAGATCTTGAATTGATGATGGGAGAGTCGGACACTGTGCAAAGTCTTCTCCAGCACATAAAAGGAAATGCTTTTACTTTTACTATTAAACATAGTCCTGAGTTCTACTGTTGTTTTTTTTTTACAATTTGATTTTAACACACACTTAAGTCATTACCGCTCATGATCATTCAAGATTTTATTCCAGCCACATTTTTTCTTCGAAGATGATGGTTCCCCACTATCCTTACATCACTTGTTGCCAGTTGAAACAATCATCCATGCAGAAATTATCCAATGGGAGGCTCGTACCTACTATATTTGCTTAGTTAAATCCAGGTGGTCACCTTTTTTATTTGGCCAGGCAGTGTATAAAATATGTCATTATGTCATCTCTTTTTACCATATTGCACCTTTGCATGAATGTTTTCCATAAATCCTAACCTATGGCCAAGATTGTGTTTGATGAAGTTCTAATGTACTTGAACTTTGACCTTTGGCTACCAAAATGCACTCACCTGTGAATGACTGAATGTACTAAAATTGCTCCACATTAGTTTTCCAGTCCATTAAAAAAGGGGACCCTCTTCAGGAAGCATACTAAACATACAGTATGCATTCAAAATAAGTTTAAATATTATTGCAAGAAAAACAGATACAAGTATTTTACAATCAGAAAGAGTAGTGATGGTTTGTGCTCCTATTCCACATGATTAAAAATGTACGTGACTTTGCCTGTTGTTTGCAGAGCCTTTATGGCGGTTTGTTCCAGAACCCATCTGCAGCCCTCTGTCATGTTGGAGATCAGGCTAATATAAAATCTAACCCTTCCAATTTGGATTCATAGGCTCCCTGATTCAGTGGGGAGGTCAGCGTGGCAGGTAATTATCTCTGAACGCAGTGTGATTAAATCATATTCCCCAATCACTGTGCTATCTCTGATAAAGGAATTACATCACAGTGTTTACTTAAGGAAATTGCATTAAACAAGCAGAAAATGTGTGCAATTCAAAATCACTTTAGTTCACCACAGGTCAATGGTTAAGAGTACAGTGTGTATTTAATGGGTAACTTCCTTAATGTGTAACTTATGAAGCATGTCCTTGCTTTCTGTTGATTAAAACACTGCTGATGTGTGCAATATAAATACTTTACAGATGGATTTTTTTTCTTTCATAAGTTGAAAATATCAGAATTTGATTTAGCATACTGTAAGTGAAGGGCAAGAGCTCAGTTTTTGATTCAGATTCTTCCAACAAAACGATCTAAAACTAGCAATCTAATTTCTACAACCCTGGATGTGCAAGTGATTAACTGTGTCAAGGACCGCAGATGCAGGAAAAACACCCACCTTGGCATCAGATTGCCTGATGAGTCTCTGAGCCTCTTTGAGCTTGTCTTTTTCAATAGTTAACTGTGCAACACAAGACATACACACATCACAGACACACACCAAAGAAACATACGGGTCACAGCCGGCACAGAGGGCAACAGAGAGGCACAAATGTGGATGGGTTAGAGACAGAGAGGAATACTAGTACACTACAACAGGTAACAGTACTCACAAAACAGAGAAACCAGAAAAAATACTAGCAGGGAAAGGAGGATATCCTTTACACAGTCAATGACAATGGTGTTGTAATCTAATTTTGTCTGATTAAACTATTTGATGTGCAAACGGCAGAATGTACTGTACCTTTACACCTAAAACAAGATGTAATCTATCTTCAAAAGAACATCAGTGTAGAACACTGACTCCTGCATGAAAGTAACAAGGCACAGCATCAATGACAGTTGGTGCATCTTCAAACCCCTTCTTCCATTTCATTTTTTTTACTTGGCAAGACAAAATGTATTTCATGTTAACACTCTCAGATGTGCAATGGGCATTCATTTCATTATGCAGCCTTTGTTTTAGAAAAAAGCTACCCGTTCTGTTTTGACATCTCACTCTGCACAACCTTGCCAAAAGGAGGAGAAACACATTGCACAGCAACTGGAATGTAAGATTTAATGTAGTAATTCATGATGAATACCTTACACTGTACTATGAACTGCAGGGAGCAACTAGTTCAGTAAATGAGATAAAGACTATGGAGGAATGATTTCTAAGTAACAATTTATAGGGATTTCTGTGCAGTATTGAATGCAGTAGTGGAGCTGCATTCTGAATCAAAGTTCCAGCTCCTCTAGTAATAATTTGAATGGCACTATATTTGACACCGCATATGTGATATAATTGAATTAGTTCGATCTCATAACGGAGCACAAATTATAACGGACTATACTGTGTATGTATTGTGTGCTGTGCTGTCATTATCAGTTGAGTCTAATTCTATAATCAGAAAAGGAAAGGGTCAGAATGGCAGCAAAGGAAAGAAAAAGTGGTCTACTACACCTCCAGCTTCTCTAGGGGCCCAGCTGGGTCAGCTACAAGACCGCCAGGTTGTTAAAACCTATTAATGGGATGGAGCAGACTGCTCCAATGTGCCACTGTAGTGCTACATTATTCATCACATCCAGAGCCAACTGAATGAATAGTTTCCCTTTTTTCATTGTGAATGGTTGCAAGCAAAGGTTTGGGGAAGGGTGGATGATTTGCACTTGTTGTGATTTCTCTGTCCTCTGTTGATGTTTGCAGGCAGAACCTCCATTCCACTCAACTGGGGGATAATCAAACAGCCACATCAAACAGGCTGCTTGTTACAATGCCAAAGTTCCCGGAGAAAGACTCATTAAATGTATTGGTTCACAAACAAGGTGAAAAGAAGTGACTTAGGCATGCATGTGTTATACTGCCTGACAGGAATTCTGTCTAGAAGATGAAAGGTTATGGTTAGCTACCACTTTAATCCTATTCAGCAAAAAGGCAGTGATAGCACAGCTGCTTTGATGGACAAAATGTATGTCTGTGTATGTGTGTGTCCTCACATCACTTTTCAAGTTTCAGTACTCTCATGGTTAACAGCTTTCAATGGCACAGTCACAGGCATACATTAGGTTGCAAAACACACTCTTCCAGCCTGGATTTCCTGAAGGATATTTATCAAACCATCAGAGACAATGTTTATTTCTTTGAAAGTAAAAATGTAAACCCTTGACTGTACCTTTCTTAAATAAATTAAGTGGAAATGTCCAGTTGAATTCTGCCAGTGTCCTGTTTCCATTTTGTTTGTTCTTATATCTTGAGCTGATCAGACTATTGTCAAATATCAAGAAATTTAAAGTGATCAAAGAAGCATTCATGAGGGGCTGAAATGTAGCTTCATCCACAAAGATGTCATCTTCCTTTTTTAGGTCTGTAAACTGCACAAATGTACTTGGGTTAGGCTGAGGTGATTAAGGTCAAATTCATGCAACATTGTACCAAAGAAATTGTACGTTTCCCTGGTGAGGTTAATGCCCGTTGATTTGCAGCTCTCCAGCAGTAAGTGTTCTTTCAAACAGCATTCAGACAAACAGAAGAAGAGAAGGTTCAATTCTCCTGGGCCTTTCTGCTCTACACTACCTGTTAATGCACCACAGACAATCATTCTTCAAAAGACAGATGCCTGTCAGGGTGAGGGGAGGGTGTGTTACAGGGAAGAAAACACTTGGAAACACAACATAAAAAGTTCTAGCAAAGGAAAAGGGGCAAGAAAAGGTAACATAGCCGCATGCATGAATTTCTGATAGAAGGAGGAAAAAGGAGAGCAATAGGGAAGCAGGAGAGGAGGAGCCTTCGATTCTGATGGTCTCATTAAAATGGGTGGATAGTAACAAGAAACGGAGTGAGCAATGAGTCAGTTTGACTACTAATGCAGGTGACAAGTGGCAACACTGCAGTCAGGCAAATGAAGTGCAAGAGTGAGAGTTGCACAAAAATAAAGTTCTACATATAGAAACACTACATGGCATTCAAAAGGAGAATGGCCAAAGTTTACAACATGTAAGAATATTCAGTGCAAACCTCAGAATAATTACCAGTGAACTGAAATATCTGTATGATGCAGCAGGGAAAATGTCCAATAATGCAGATGCAGTCCATCAAATAGTGAGTGCCAGCATGAGCAACCAGAGATGAATGTTTGACAGAAAAAAGAGCTCTCTGATGTAGATGTAGTTATACTATCTTTCAGGGCTGGTTTATATTAAATTCCCTACTCAGAAAGGCACACTGCCCTTTCATCCCAAGACAGTACTAAAGTGTTTGAAATTGGGTTAAGGCGGAAATAACATTCATTTTCCATGCTTAAAAAGCAGGGTTGCGCATGGGAAGAAATGATGTGGAGGGCAGAAAAAGAAATGCAGTCCATCTTTGTGATGATAGAATTACATAGGAAACGTTTCAATACAGCAAATTGCCCACATAAAGAGATACAACTGAAGGAGGAGATTGACCCTTTATTAAATCAAACATTCTTGCATGGATGATAACTCCCCCTTACAGAGGTAGCATGTCTGTAAGTGTAGCAGAAAGTTATCATCCTGTCAAATCAACCCGTTTTTCCTGTAGTGCCATTACATCTAATTGCTGTGATTGCACCTTTTTTTCTTACTTTTTACATAAAAATTTCTTTCAGCCGCAGCATTTTGAACATCTTCTTTTTCATGCTTTACTGTGAAACATACAATATTGAACATCTCTCGAGCAATGTAACACTCTTTTGCAGGGTAGCAGGATTTTTTCAGACACTTCTCTTTATGGATTTACCTGAGACTCAAGGGCCTGGATCTTCCCCTCCAACTCTTTGATTCTCTCTTCCTTCTTTTGAGATTCGGACTGCGCCTCCTGTCGTGCACTGAACTCTTCATCAAACTGCAAAAAGAAGACACTGGGTAACTATGTGCACCCAATCATCATGTACACAGGTGTAAATACACACATCCAACATTGTAAGCAGCAGGGTGTTTTCAGTGGATGGCCACAGTTTACATCAGCAGACACAAAAACATGGCATCTTACACACTTTGGCCAATTTGTATTCATAGCCCTCATAGCCTTAGAGCCCTGTTGTTCTTTGTCTTTTTTCAGGCCTGGCTTTCATGTACTGTATGTTGATGGATCTAACCTTTGCAAAAACCAAGTCATGTCACTCCAATGACTTCACTGTCCCAGCAGGATGCAGGACAAGGCAGGATGACGCTTAAGAAAATAATATACCAAGGTACCCTCATATGTCGCCAAACCAGCTGTGGACAAACTTGTTTGGATACATTACAGTGGTATTTTCAGTGTGCTGAAGATAATGAAGATCTTTAATAAATGTAATAATTGAGTAACATTCTTCTTTTTTAAAATTGAATTGCTAAGCAAATTCTGCTTAAACATTCTGTTGTGGGATATTTTGAGGCATGTATTGCAGAGGTTGCAAATTGCAACTTTCTGAATACCCCTTGCCAGTCATTTGTTTTGTTTTTTTGGGGATACTTCTCTGGTCCACGTGCCACCATAGCTCCCTTTTACGCTGCCTGTATCGGTTCAGCCTGCCTTGACTTGGTACAGCCTTTTTTGTATTTCGAGGAACCATGAGATACTGTCAGATACTATTTTAGATCCCTGCTTCATTACTATTCCTAGTGAGCTAAGGTGACACTGAACATGATGTCAAATTATGCCAATCATTACACAGGAAACAGAGCTGAGGTAGCAGGAAAACTCCAAAAATGCTGCACTAAATATTCATGTCTGCATTACTAAATTAACTGTTTAAACTGAACCACAAACAAAAAGCAAGATTAATATTGCTATAAATATTATACATAACAGTTCATCATCCACAATAAATTCCCTGAAGTGAATAATGACAGCGGGTTCAAGCTTACTGAATGGTTTTATGATCATCAAAGTGTGAGCACGTGACAAGATTCAAGTCAAAGTAGAGAGTTCTACACAGATACCCTATGAAGCACAAATTTGGGAGTACACTTCCAAAACCAATAGGGAATAGGCCATAAGCACGCAGGTATGACAAGCAATGCAAGCATGGGAATGTCAACATACTCCCCTGGCCCACAGTCTTGCCCAACATGTCATCCACTGAGCATTTGTGGGATATTTTGGATTGTCGTGTCAGTGCTCGCATTCCACCACCTCGTAATTGAACCTTTAGTGAGGCTCCAGAGCTCCAAATGCATTCAACGAGTGAGCAGCTCTTCCCCAGCAGGACACTAGCAGGCAGTGCTCCCAGAAGATGATGACCACGCTCGGAACTGACTCTGATTCTGAGCTTGACTTCACACGCTTACTGTTGAACATTTTATGACTGTAAATTATGTGCCTCAGTTTCATATTGTTGATTCGTGCACCGTTTACAATTAATGAGGCATTGTATTATATTCCTGAATAGATATTTCTTTTGCGGTTCAGTATATTTTAAGAAAAAAGATCTATATTCTCCCAAAAAAGAAAATGTTTCTTTTCAAAAGCTACATCTTTCAAGTTTAAATTTTCCTAATTTCCATCACCACTATTGTCTCACTTACGACTGCAGTAATGCTTTAGTAGCATCAGTATGGAACTTGCATGACCATTACAGGCAGCTATTCTGAAACGGCAGCGGAAAATCAACATGCCAAATCAAGTCAAACTGAAGTGACTTGATCTGATACTGTCAGTGGAAAAGGTGTGCTCAGTAATGGATTCCACTCAATGAAAAAAAAAAATCTAGCTCCAGACACCAGAGAAGCATGGTGCCAGAACATGGTGAACTGTGTAGATATTAATTGCCACTTATAAGGTAACGAAACAATGTTGATTTTCGGGCAATTATACACTAATGAACAGAGATAATTATATTTCATTTTTTTCCAAACAAACCCTCTGAAATTTTACACACAGAATCATTAAAGTACTAAAGTGGTCTAAAAATGTCTACACATAACCCTAAACAGCTACGTGCACAAATAAGTGTACATAACAACACTGGCTTTGATCCTTGTAATGCTGATACGGATCATGTAGCGTCACAGCCAGGTATTGATCAGGACATGGAAAATCAATAGCTTGTCTGGGATCTCTGAGGAAGAAAAAAACTTTCCTGATGGGAGCTGGCCAACCAAGGGGCCTGTTGGAGTGATTAATGCCTTACCTTTTTAGAGAACTCTGCAGCTTTCTGCTCACTCTCTTCAACTTTGGCTTTGTCCACACACTGATCTAGAAACACCAAACACAGTCACAAAATATTTCAAAGGTTTCTCTACAAACAGCCTACATTAATAGTTGTTCATGTGAAGTTCAAAATTAAGCCTAGGTCCTCATTATGTATATATATATATAGTATTTAATAACTGCCACTGCCCTTTCTTGCTCAGTGCTTTGTAACTGACATTGCTAGTGTGTAAAAATATTTGATTAGGTCTTAAATGCTAAGAGAAAATCAGTCTGAGAACACAAAGAATTTGTGCATGCTTTTGAGACACATCACGCGCTGCTTTGTGTACATTGCTGGACACTGTTATAAGGCTTTTAGACTGTGAATGTGTTTACAAAGCCCACATTTTTAGAGGAAGATCCATCTTAGGTCACACTGTTACTTTTAAATGCTACTGTTACTGGGAAATGCTGTTCTACTCAGTACATGCGAAAACAGGAAAATGTGAGTGGAAAAACACTAAGCCTGAATGTAGACAACAGGCATCCAATTCTACATGTTTAGTGTGAATTTGACAAAAATCAAAAGTAAATTTCAGTCAAGTCAGAGACAGAAGTTCTTTAATGCTGTTATAGTCATTTGTGGATAGGTTTAGAAACTTTTAATGACCCTATGTTGGCAACTCACAGAACTGTTACTGACAAAACAGAGAAAGACAAGGTGGTGTTATTTTTTTTTCTCTGTTTAAAAAACAACATTAGTGATTCAGTGTAAATAGATGTTCCCTCTGAGATTCCAACAACTGAAACTTGTGAATAGTAACTGAGAAAATGAAAGGATTTAAATTAACACAATTCACCAAATAAAATGTGTTTGCCTATACAATTAAATGTCCCCCTATTATATGCTGACCCATTGCAAATGTTTGTCTGAAGAATCTCAAGGGGATCAGGGAACATAATGAGATTGACTGTGAAGAATCACAACATTTCTTACCAACATGAATGATATTTTTCCTGCAGCACAAAAACAAAGTCGAATCTTCCACCATATTAGCAATCTATGTTTGTGCTAAAATGTTTTATTGAACATTTAGACAAATATTACAAAATGTGCAACATCTGGATCAAGCACTTCTGTCTGTCTTGTTTTTTACAGTATTTTATATGTGGAGAGTAATTGGAGACTGACTGAATAATATTTTATGTGCACTATGCTTTAAAATGACAATAAAGGGATCTTATCTTAACATTTAGATGAATATTAACTGTTGGAAACATGTTTAATTCATGACAAAGCGAATATGAAGCAATTCCGAGTGTACCAATTAGATGGGTGAAATCCACATCCAATCTTTTACTGTAGCCAAAGTCAGGATCCATCCCACTGCGATGCAGGACCACTTGGGACACACATTCTTCTATCACCTTGTAGTACTGAGGCCTGAAGGGTCAGGAAACATAAAGCGGAACAATTAGACAAGCCTCAGGAATATATGAGTGACACAAAATCTACAAGGCTAATTAACCACAAATTATTCCCTTATCCAAGCTAGAGGTCACAAAATGCCATGTCAGAAAGGGTGCTGCTGGAGAAAAGGCACCCTATTAAATTTCATCACTTGCTTCACCCCGATCATGAAATTAGCAAATTAATGGGCACGCAGAACCAAAGTCTGTGCTACGGTGTCCATTTCAAGGTGACAGACGGTGGCCAAGCCTACGCTGTGCCCTCTTCCCTAATTTACCATCATCTTTGCCAATTAGAACAACCATAAAAACTGAAATGTAAATCTAATCAGTGTAATGTGTGTAATTGAAAGCACAATGACCAGGAAAACATGTCAGCCAGTTAAGTAGTGTGACTGAGCGCTTGGTGTTGTCGAGCAAGGTTTGTGAATCAGACTGAGTCCCATTCCACCACACAGGTTTGTATGTGACCTTTTCGCTGTAACATTATCAACTTTAATTGCAAGTGACATTTAGCAAATACAATGCCAGCTTAAGCCGAGTTCCAAACTGAGAAATAATTATTTTCTAACCACAACACTGGCTAGAAGACAACGTTTAAGTTCTCTAAAGATTCATCTTTTTTATTTCTCTAACAACAGAAGTGCTATTCATTGTTTGGAGTCAGACTAAGTGAGGAAAAACATTGCATATGATAAAAGAAAGCAATGTAACTTACTAAACCACATTTTAGTGATGCGGTCCAGGCCATGTTCTTATCCAGGAGGAAGGCCAAGACCTCCCGAAATGTCTTTCAAGTGACAGCTAATGCTTCTCTCTCCTCAAAATTGCATATTTATGAATTACTAGGATTTGGAAAACAGCATGCATTATGGCAAAATATAACACCTTAAGTTCCATGAATTCCTACAGGACAAATATGCTGCACTTCAAGTTATTTTTGCAGATTCTTGAGATTGCCTGCTGCATTTACATCACAATAACTAATATTAAGTAGCATACTGAGATTTTGATACAGTTGTGATGAAGTGAAGTTTTGATAAAACCCGTTGATCTGACAGCAATGAGAAGTGAGCACACATAAAATCTCACATCTCAATCTGAAACCTCGTAATTGATCTTAGCAACTAGAAATTTCTGTTCTAGCAGCCTTAATTCTGTTTAAGGCATATGAAGTATAAGCAAGTATGTGTCAAGGTAAAAAGAAATGCCTGGATTTTATCATTGGATATTACCATCAAAACTAAACTAGGTAAAGTTTAGTTCTAAAGCTTAACATAACTATTCCTCATAAATTCAAAAGCAGTCTATTGGTTCCTTGTGGGTGGACAGGCCATATCACATTGTGAGCAGAAATATGAAAGAACACACAATTTGAGCCAATGCAAATAAAATAAATCATACTGTTTTGAAAGCAAGCATACATTAAGCTTCAACTGGCGGATTCGCCCACCCTTGATTGGAGCAAGCCAGTGAAAGCTCACATACCGCCCTGCATCGCTTAAGCACTATGGCACTCGGCTTACAACTGTCACCAATGTACACCACATTATTATCTCAATAAGCCGCCCTATTTTCCCTCCGTCCTCCATCCTCCGCCATCACCAAGCAGATAGGGGCTGGGTGGAGATAACTAGCGACGCAGAGAGTGACCCAGAACTGTCAGGCTCCTCCACAGTGGGCAGGGCTAGGCTCCAGAAGCTATGTCCCCTGCATCATTCCCCACCTCTACTTTTACTTTGGCACCTTCATTTCTACCAATGATAGCTTGCAGTTCAGCACAGCTCCAGCCACTTGATTCAGCTCTGCTCCACATAACCAGTGTAATCCCCATATCACCAGGCTCCAAAAGAGCAGATCGGCTCTATATTTACTGGGTGGGTTTGATGTGCTCCTATTCATTAGGCTTGCAGTGAGAGATTAATTATCAAAAATAAACCAAGCCCTGGAGGGAAGAACCACAGCAAATATTGTGTTGGAGAAATGACGTTACACACTAAATCAGTTTGCCCAATGTAAGTCACACTATTATTTGACAACTATATGTTATAAACAGCATTTTAATATTTAGTGAATTATAATTTAAAGAAGATTATTTGACATAAGAGTCAAGGTGAGTTATGTACTGCTACCATGGTATTCCATAAACCTGCCTATTTTGGTAGTTTCTGTGATAAAATGCCACATCTATACTATAGAATTTCATTCACTAAATTTTGTCCACAACATAAGCAATTGGTAACCTAAAAGGCAAAGACTAAAGTGAGATCGATGGTATATTTTAGAATTAGCTGCATGTACCCTAGTACTGCATCTTCCATCATTCTAGCAGTGATTTATGGCAAATAAAAAGCCTCACTCAGAAAGCATTTATGGTGTTAATGTTTGTGTGTGCATATGTGCAGCTGCAGTCGCCCTTGCATTTGTGATGGAGGTGAAGAAAAATGTATTTCAAAAACATATCTTTTAAAAACACCATTTTTTATACGCACTGGTACTGATCCCTTCTTATTGCTGGCTTACAGAGGGCTACATGGACACTGGACTTAGGGTGGATGAGGCTGTACTAGCTGGTTAATGTGAATTCTATTTTGCACTTCCCCCGAATAGATGAAGAATACATTATTCATAACTCCAAGGATACAGCAACTTGTCTATGGTAAATTCATCTTCCTCCTCTCATCTTTCCTTGGTCTTCTTTCTTTTTCTATGTCTTATTTCTGCAAAAGGTCTGACACAGCAGTGGATTCATCAGTGTCAGTTCATTCACAGAAGTGACTGCATTTCTTCTCAGTCAGTGGCATATTTGCTCATCAAAGGTAAACCTACCTCATCAGTTTGAAATAACTTAATAATTGAAACTTGCATGATAAAACAACATACATTTTTGACCTCCAGTGTGAGAAGAGTTCCTGTGAGAAACAACTGAACAAGTAGTTGTTCTCATGCTCGGGCTGCTTATTGAGGATGTGATATAACTATCAACAACTGACCACATTATTTACAATGTCAGGTGTGGCTGCAAGTTCAGCTAAAGTTGAACTACTATCTCACTGAGGGAATCTCTCCATAGAGGATCCATTGTGGAGTTGTTTGAGTAATTTTCAATTCTGTCCAAACTACAAGGTAAAAGTTCAGAGTCCAGAGCTGCTGAGTTGAGAAAAACTTTCTTCAGTGTGTCTTTACAGAAGACAAAACCTCCTACTAGTAACTTAAGGAGTGATGGAAGATATGCTACTAAATAAACACATAAAATCACACAGGCAACCCTGCAGACCTAAGTTTGATACTGTATGTCATTTACTTTTAATGACATACAGTCATTAAAAGTCTGTTTTAAATACAGATAGGATTTGTTGGTGACACACAAAGGCAGACAGAGGAAATTCACCTTTCAGAACCAGGTAAAAAATGTTTGATGCAAACTTTAAGAAATAAATCAATCAATAATGAAAGGCCATTGTCATACAGAACTTACCTGATGTAATAGTCATTCCTGATGAGCAATAGGTGCTGTAGAAGTGATAAGAAATAGGGCTCTGATGCAGTGTCTTTCACCATATTGGAGAGGAGATGATAAACTTCACCCATATCAGTGCAGGATCAAGATTAAGGAAAGCAACTTCATGACAGTTTATGGTTTTATACATTTTTCGCCTTGATGTTCAGTTTGAAAGCATCGTTCAGGTTCATTCTATTCACTCACAATATTCATTGTCATTTTTATTATCTCTTGTTTTCTTTAAAACGATTTCCCCAGTTCCTAACCTCGGGTTTTGTGACAGGCATCACTGTGCAAACACAAACAGAGATGTGACTCTTCTTATCCATTTTCTCTTGGGGAAGCTACAACATTGTAAACACCTCACTTGAGGAGGTGAATTGGCAATAAAAATGGTCCCTCTGGTTTACCTGTCACTCTCATCTCTTTTCAAGATGCAGGAAATTAATTATACAAATAAGCTCACTGCTTGGAATATTTAAGGGAAGAATGAAATCATCATTCCCTGAGTAAAAACATCACTGAGATGCATTTCTATAATTGAAACAGACCTGTACTCAGGAGTGAGGATTCATATTATTAAATTTGCAAAAGGTATTGATTATGTGTCTTATGCCCTATTTCCCCAGGAGGAAGGAATGATGGTTTTGACGTCTAAAACAGATCTTCAATCCGACTGCCTGACTTCGATGTGTAAACATCATTGTTGAAGATGATTTGTTGAGTACTTGTTTAAAAGCCATTTATTACATTCAAGGATCACATACTCTATATTTAAAACCTAAGGAGGAGTAAGACAGAAGATGGCATCAAAACACAAGTCAGTTTTTCATAAATGGTTGATATTACTGTACAAGATTAAAAATATGTTGCTCAAACTTTGAACAAAATCCAAGAAGTACAGCTCTAAGAAGAACAGAACCTAGGAAAATAGTGATTTGGAGTCTAATTTGTTTTCTTCAGAAAAGAGGATTTCCCTGCAGACTAATCTTGTTTTTTTGTTATTTTCAAAAAGGGAATAAGCTTCCCAGATAGCTGCTCAAAATGCAGAAAATAGAGGAATACAGAAATACTACACTGTTAAGCTCAGAGAGATGAAATCTGATTGCTATCATAACATACAAATCTTGGCAAAGTGTTCTAATATACACAGCGCAACTCACTGTGTGTGGAGATAAAGTGACATTTTTAACAGTTTGGCAGCAAATGTTGATATTCCCTACTCTTCATGCTTCAAAAAATATCAGCAAAGTGTAAATGTCTTAAGATTTTTCTTAATTTGAAATGAAAATGAAATAACACACCAGAGCCAAACTAGTGTCTCTACCACAAATGTCACATGCACTGTACAATGCGTATGTTATATAATATGTACTGACGAGTGCATTCACATCTACATAGAAACACACAAAAAATGAGGTAGTTTTACAACATACTGGCAGTTTGAAGACTAGATTAACTTTGATTTTCTTGTTGCCTAATATTATTTGCCAGATTTCATCAACAGTTAATGAAGGATGACTCTGTGAAAGAGTATCAATAATTCATATACTGTAATTTCTTTCCTCAATTAAAAAAAAAAACCCATTTAACTGTTTTCTCCATTTCCAATGCTATCATCCGTACAAACAATCTGCAGCCGCTACAATTTGAACAGATCAATTCTTTTAAATACTGTTTGACACTTTTCCTATTAATTTCAACAATGTCTGTAATTAAACTCCTATCCCATATCAAATTTTTAGAAGGAGAGAGCTGGGAATACAGGCTTCGCTAAAGTATCATTTCCCTCCCCTGTATTAGCTGAGTATGAAGCCTGAGAGAATTACCAGTCCTGTGAGATTCAATTATAGCCTCACCACAGAAGCATTTGAGAGGACATGAGAAGGAGCTCAGACTGGGAAAGTATCCAACTAGCTTCATCTATCACTAAGCTGCAGACATAAACCTAATGTAGAATGCCAATCCGTTCGATGACACCCCCTCTTCACTCTCTCCGTCTCTCTTTCTTTACTCTCTCTCTCCAAATAATGAATAAACATGAGTGGCAGTCAAGTATGATGTAGGCCAGTCAGTGGTGGGCTCAATCAATCACCATTCCACAGCCCATTAATATTTATAAGTGGCCTGGAGTCACCTCCTCAGCACCTGGACCTGGGCTGGACACAGAGGAGACGAGGCTCTCCAGGTTAATATTCATGAAACCGCTGTAAGAAACAAGACACATATGCAATGTTCAGGTAGAAGTATTACCTGCATCCTACCGTGCATAAGTGCGCGTGTGGGCGTACAATGTATGTGTGTGTGTTATTCAGGCAAAGAGACAAAGGGTACCCTAGACATTCAAATCATGTTCAGAGCTTTCAGATCAATACCACATTGTCCTTGGGAACAAACATTGGGCCTTCTCATTTGTGAACCTGCTCAAGCACATCATTAATCCAGGTGCACTTTTTTCTCTCTCTCTCTCTGGTACTTCTTCACTCCCCACACAAACACAGTGGCACACACACACACACATAACCTCCTTCCTTCACCTACATGTGTCAACAGAAACTGTCACTCACAGCAACACTTTGTGCCAGTACTCAAACTGTGGGATTTAGGTGGAAGAAAAAGGTTGTGGAAATGAACATCTGCATAACAATGTCAGCTTCTGGTTTGACTGCTCACATTGTCAGCCATTCACACATAGCCTTAGAGAAGAATTGTGAATTATTAAAAGGTTTGTCTCCAGGATGCTTGGAGACGTTTCCAACTTTGGACTAAATTACTTTGAACCTTATGAACTTCTACTCTGCATGTTGGGAGTTTAATAGAGAGTGGGAGAGAGCTGGAGGAGAAAACTCACCTTTATACAAGAACAGTAAGACAAAGAGTAATAATACTTAAAAAAAATATATAATGAAAATGGCTCCACATAAAAGTATTTTATCGTCTATTGTGTATAATAAATGTTAAGAACTGTAAAGTATGTCTGTTCGACATCTTCCTCTTGAGTCTTACAATAGTACTGCTTAACCCAGAACTGACAGACAAAGGAAGTGAAGAGGAGGCAGATAAGAAGAGAAAAGAGACAGAGCAAGACAGTAAATAAGACCAGTGAAGATGTAGGAAGTTAAGATGACTGGTTATTTACCTAGTAATACCTGGCAAGATATAGAGCTGGATAATACGGTTCGAATCTTCAAATCCTTCACTAATGAACCAAGTCATGGGAGGTTTTGGTCTATAAAGCCTAACCAAACTCACAATATACTCTCATATCTCACTGCTAGCTCTGCACGGCTATTCATCTGTACATTCACACAGAAGGACAAAAGGATATTCCATCTCAGCACGGATGTCATCCAGACGATGGGAGAGTTCGATAGAATCCTCCTCCTTGTTCTCATTGAACACCTTCAGCTGAATGTCGAGCTCCTCTGTCTCTTTCAGCTCCTATGAGTTGGACAAACAAGACAGATAAAGTCAAACATAAGTTACCATACATCCTCGTGTAGATTAGAATATAAAGCCACATCACCTGCTAAAAATATTTTTGACATAGCTTCGTGTCTGCCATTCGTATTGTTAAATCCTGTCATCCTTCATATGATATTGTTAAAGAGACCTGTAACGTCAGAATATTAGTCCCTGCTACAGCTGTACAGAGAACTGGGAGCTCAGACACTGTGAACCCTCTCACTAGGTATCCCAGACAGTACCAATTTCTGCACACCTGTTCCAGCCACGAGGGGCTACAGGAGTGCTCTTTACCACTGCTCTATGAATCACCGGCAGTGGAGTTTACAGATGGAGACAGGGCCAAATGTAACCCAATTTCTGCAGGTATCAATCACCCTGCACTGTTTTTTGGGTGCACCATCTGTCTTAAGCAATGCTGGTAGGGAGGGAGGTGCACAATGCCACAAAAGAGGAAAAAGGAGACAAGAAGGAGGGCCAAATACATGCATCAAGGACTTTAAAAACAAAACAAATGGTGCTTTTTCTTTCAGTGAAGTTCACTTTTTTCTTTGCCAAGAGCTTCCGTGAATGCTGAGCATAACTCATAATTAGATGAAAGAGTGTCAGTTTGAATGTGGGCATTAAAATGAGTGTGCGTGCTATTCATAAATGCTGAGGCTTTCATATCAGGGGGCAGAATTGAAGATAATTAAAGTAATGACAGTAATAATCAACAGGAGCAGCTGGGATGACTTATTAACAACTGGCTTTGTGACATATTCACCCCTCTCGCTGCAAATGAGAAGTTGAGTGATGAGTTTGAGCTCCTTTACCTTCGCCTTCTGTGACGATGTGCAGGCTTGCTGATAATGATGCCAGGACAACGTGTGTGATGGGATGCTATATGCAGCCTCGCATTTGACACATGTTAGCAACAAACGGCAACTACCTACAAGGTAGTCCAACGTGGCAATCAACTCATCTTTTTTTAGAGAAGGGACAACACTCCTTCTCTGAAAGTATTGTTGATCAAAGAAACCATATATTTGCAACAAAAATTAAAATTCCAGCACAAAACATGCTGGAGTTGGAGATGACCTTCAAATGAAATGAAGTACAATTAAACAGGTTTTCATCAATTTTTAACATTTGTAATTTGGAGGATTATGAATAAAAACTAGAAGTCGACCGATTATCAGCCGGGCATCAAGTTTTCTCATATGGAAAAGCTCTGGAGAGCAAACACGTGTCGATGGTAAACGCAGAAAAACTCTACAGCTCACAACTACTACAATAACTTCTGAGTCTAGGATCCATGCACTTCTGGAGATATTTATTTTGTATTTGTTTGATTAAATAAACATGCTTTAGGCTTTGAAACGAAGTTAAGTGTTTGTATTATTCAACATTTTTATGCCAATTTTTACACTTTTACTGCAAATGAATATCGGCTCCAAATATCGGTTATTGGCCTCCTTAACTACTAATAATTGGTATTGGTTCTGAAAAACCCAATATCGGTTGATGACTAATAAAAACTAAATCAGAACAAATGTAGTACACAAAATATACTTCTTTCATTGTTGATCCAATCCAATGCTCATATTTACAGAGAAGCAGCAGCATCAGAACCAAATGTGGTAATCTAATGTGGTAATCAGCCATTCTTATGTTTAGTTCAACCATTAAGACAAATAATGAAATATAAGAGAATATAAGTACTTCTGTCACATTCAAGGGGGTAGATTGTGTCTTGAGGATGGACAAACTAATTTTAAAAATGAGTAAAATGAAAAAAATGACCATAAAAATGATGAAAAACAAACAAAATGGTCAAGAGAATGAGCAAAATTTAACAAAATAATAAAGAAAGTTATCAAAAAAGAACAAGAATGATCAGTAATAAAAAAAAACAACAGCAATAAAAATAGTCAAATAAACAAAAGGAGCAAAAATAAGCAACAAAATTAGTACAGTACAAATATACAAAATAATCAAGAAAATTGAAAAAAAATAATAACACAAATCCCCCCTGAAATCTACGCCTGTTATCACATTTACTGCCTCACTTGTCTCACCTGCATTTATGAGTATTTAATGCTGCATCAGTGTCCGTTGCTTTCAAGAAATAACTGTTTAACCTGAACACAGTTGCAAAAATGCACATAGTAAATGTGCATCCTATGTCATTTGATGTTGGGCATTTGTTAACTATGGTTTTGACTGACACAGAAAACAATAAATATTTGGCATGTATTGTTTTCCAAATGGCCCAAAAACAGAAGTGCAAGCACACTTTATATGCATATGAACAAACACATTTTTTATTCTAACTCACAGGGAGGATCTTCTTGAGGCCACATCTAAGGAACTCATTCCGTAAGTGTATCCGGAAGTCCAGGTCGTCAGGGGATGTGACCAAGGCATTGATCAGCTGCATGCAAGCAACCTGTGGTGGAGACAGACAAGATGATAAACAGACTGCCAGACAGAGACAAACAAATATGAGGTGATAAACAAAAGAGCTACAACCTGCAAAAAGTATTAATAAAATATGATGTAATTTGAATTCTAATTGCATCACGTGTTTTGGAGTTTTGCATCACTTTCTCCATTATTAATTATTTCCATCCCAAAACAAAGAATACATATTGAGGAATGCAACAGTCAGAGAGAGAGAAAGGGAGCGATGAAGGAAGGCACAGGTCCACTGTGGCAATTGACTAGATGTGCATTATTAATGGATTTACTGGTAAGGCAAAAGCCTGATAGAGTGTCTATATGTGTGTTTGCGTGGGAGTGTGTGCACGTACTGGGTAGGGAAGGGGGGTTAAGAGGAAATCGCTGATGAATTATAATGAGCTGCAAGGTGTTTCTGGGGAGTAAGCCATGGATAAGACAGTTTTCCTTTGACAGACGATCAATAGCTGGCTGAAGGATTCCCATGGACGATGTGAAACGTCTTGTGAAACCTTGACCCTCTACTGCTGGTCAGTATGTGTTATTAATAAGAGCCACAGCAATGCTGATGTTAGGTGGTTGCTTTTGTCTATATTTTCTTTTCTTTTTTTTTTTTTTTGTGTGGCCAAAGAATACAGGCCTGTTTTACAGACATGGATAAAATTGTTGGTCCCCTCTGTAAATAACAGAAAAACCCACAATGGTCACAGAAATAACTTGAATCTGACAAAAGTAATAATAAATAAAAAATTTTATGAAAAT
>JAQQAE010004496.1:0-18696 GCA_029823295.1 Pseudamia nigra | reverse complement strand
TGCCCCCCCCCCCACCTCACGGCTGCATTGAGTTCATACATGAGTCCATATGAAATATGGACTCATTTGTGCCAAACTGAAGACAATTATCCAAGAGAATACTCATATGTATATGGCATTAGACAGACATGAGTCTACAGCAGACTTTTAGCCTACAGAATCGTTTCAGTTCATCCTTTCCTCAAAATGAAATAAGCAGCATCCATGGTGGTAGTACATGTTAAGATGCTTAAGCATTGGCTTCACTTTCAAGTCGCCGTTTTTACCTCATGATCCATAAGCTGCTCATATCCAAATCATTCCTTTCAGAGAGTAGGGATTGTTTTCTCTAGTTTACCTGTATTTCCAAGAACGTGTCTCAAGCAGTACAGTACATGTGGAACCTGTTGAGGTTTGCTGCTTGGCAGGTGTGTGTTTAAGATGCAAACTCTGTGGACCAGCACTGTTGTGTTTGTCAGACAACTCTTTAGATTTCGATTGTTGCTGAGAGGCATTTCATGGTGAGTTGAACTTGAATATTGATTGTCATTTGGTACATTTTCCCAATTTATAGAATCATGTTTTGATCCACAACACTTAAGGATAAAATAATTCCGTAGAGCATTTCTTCCAGCATAATCTTATACCGAAGTGGGACAAATCATTTTTAATTGTTATAAATTTAAAGGCATGTTAAGATATTTTACGACGGGCTTGGAAACATTTGATCTTATCCTTTAATGTTTTTCAACACACAGACTTCCAGACCTTTGGACCAGCACATGAACAGACAGAGCAGCCAGCGGGTTTGTTTTTGTTTTCCTGAAGCTGACTACATCATGATTACCGGGTCCTTGTTTCCAGACGCTGATCCACATCTGAGCCTGATGTGCCTCACCAGACTACAGAATACATATTCATGCCAGGAAAACTCACCTGTCTGCATTAGAGAACCCACCTGACCCAGACGCTCACCCCACTCTGCGGTGAGTGACTGTGATTTGTCAGAAAATCAAGCATCATGCTCATAAATCCCTGCTGGGAATGTGATGAATGAGTAACAATCTCCACACCCCGACTGACTACCATCACATGCTTTGCTTTTGTATTTTACTCCCCATCCTAAGCTGTTTCAGTAAAGAAGATTGCATTTTCATTCAAGTTGCTGGGTTATACACATAATGAAAAACTAACACAATCATGTGCTTGGAGAAAATAATCCTCCAATGTTCCGTATTGTAGTCGTACGACCACACAGGCAAGCCGCAACAAGACTGTCTAAAGTTTACTCTTTTGTCAGATAAGAGCTGTCCTCAGTTGTGTTTGCATTCTTCAGGACGGGACTTGTAAACGTTTCTATGGCAGCTCTCTCAGCCCTCAGCCTGTTTGTGCGTTCCACATTGTGTGCCGAAACAGCGGGTGAAGGTGAAAGCAATTGTGTTTGTGGACATTTTCCTGTTCTGAAAACACACAAGGCTTTGATTTTCAGCAAGATCCTTCAAAAACAGTAGCTCAGTCATGAAGAAAGACAAATAACAGAGGGACAACAGAGATGGGGAGAAGCTGGAGCCAAATGACCGAAAAAAAACAAAAGGCAATGAACAAAGTGTTGTTAGTGAGTGTGTATTTCTGAGACTTGGGGAGCTTTGTAATATTTGTGGATTGATTGCTTCATTTAGAATAGTTACTTCTTGTTGGCTCCTGATTTCAAATTTTTAATATTATGTCAATGTTCTCAACATATGTATTTTCAATAAGACTCAATACATAACAATAAAGACACACAGAGACAACACCTAAAAAAATTTCTACTTTGCCTACTTGCTGAATATATTCATTAAATTTCCATAACTGAGAATAGAATTCACTTACAAATTCATTTATTGATTCATTCATTTATTGTCTCATCTTTAGTTTATAAAACCAATTAATCTGTTCCAAAACCCAAGAAAACTCCCATATTATACTGTACACACCCATACGTGCACATAAGGTATCTGGAAAGAATGTTTATTCATTATTATTATTATTTAAAAGGAGGTTATGTTAATTACCTGAAAAGTAATGCATGAAATTAGTTCTAAAATTATTTATAATGACACGTTACCTTGACTTGACGTACACGTACTAAACCTAAAGAGCAAACAGTGACTGTGTCACCAGCGATTTCCTTCTCTTTGACCCAAAGGAGCAATAACCTCTCCGTCTCACGATTTAGAGGGTATTGCTTGAGCGGTGCTTTACTTTTATAACACTGCTTTAATGCCCGAACTTTGGGCATGAACAAGCAGTAAAGCGGTCGCTGCCATAAAGTGTCTCAGTGGCGTAAAGCTGCAACACACAGTAGCTTACTCTCTTAAAGCGGTATATGACACTCAGCACTAGCATCCTTCCTAGGTCCCATGATGAAAAAACACAAAACAAAGCACTATTTCAGGTGGAAAAAAGGCACAAATATGAAGGACAATACAGCCCGAGTCTCACGTCTACGTACGTTTCCAGTCGGTCAGTGAGTAACTTGCGCTCCTCTCGCTCTCGTGAACTGTTTTTCTTGCAACCTGAGTTTTTGCTCGTGAGCCTGTACAAAATTTTGCCCGATTTCTTCCTCATAACCTAAAAAATTTACATGCCAAAGCACCGTAACCCGGGGTTCCACTGTACTTGTGTCACATTACATCAGTTATACTTAATGCTAGGGATGTTCCAGTACATGTATTCATATTCAGATTTTTCAGTACGGGGCATTCAGTTCAGTACAGAGACGTACCAAGTTCCCACACAGAACATACGGAGTGAGAATATGAAGCGTCCTGTAATGTAAAACTTCAGTCTGCTCCTGCGGATGGCAGTAATATGCCAAGAAGCGTCTACACTGACTAACTGAACAAGAAGAACATGTTGAGTGAGGGACAAGACGTGTAGCTGCCTCATGTTATATCCACACATGCTCCGTTAACAAAAACAGTGCAGCCTCTGGAAAGCGAATCATGGCGAGCCGTCGTGCTAAGGAGAAGCCAGAACTTGAATGACCCTGTTCCGTAGTTTAAGAGCACACTGCAGCGAGGCGCGATTGTCTCCGCTGCCCTGCTGGTCGTGGACATAGTATTTAGGAGATCACATCATAATACCCAGTGGTGAGGTGCTGCGGATATGGAGGTATAAGGCGTATACCCACTGATTCTTCAGTTAGCTCAGCGTATACCCACTTCTCCGCCCAACTGATTAACGATCAGTTAGTGCTCTGGTGTCATCATGCGTTCCGCTGTGCATTTAGCTTCTACTCCTTCCTGAGCTCACCTGAGGACACCAGCATCACAGTTTGACATGTAACCCCTGATAGAAATATGTATAATCCTTAAAGGATTCAGGATATTTCTCTATACTTTTTGGTCCTCTTTAAGTGGCCTGGAAATCATTTAAAGAGCAAATCAGACATGTTCAAACCCAGCTGTTTAAAAAAATGTAAAATTAAATCCATCTCATACTAAACAGTGAAGTAAGGTTCATCTTGAATATGCTAATATGCAATATTATATGTACTGTAATATTCATAAATTGAACCTGTCAAGGATTAAAATTAACTAAATGGCAAAAATCATCACGAAATAATGGAAATGAGTCCAAATTCTGCAAATAAAAGAAAAAAAGGGAATAAACATGTCAAGATAAACATATTAAAGATTTTGAATGTCATTAAAGCTCTTCTTGTTTGAACAAAAGGTTGCATTTTGTTCCCTTACTGTACCAAAAATGTACAGAACCATGACCTTAAAACCAATGCACACACCAAGCCGTGATTTTGGCGTACCGTTACACCCCTACTCAGTACTGTTCATTTTTTTTATCTTTGGGCATGTTGCTACTGTTTTAAAGTGTCTATTGTCTGAATGAGGTGGTTTTCATTCAAGTGTCCATGTTTTTCTCATTCTGCAGCTGGATCATCGTCAACTCTGAGTTTACATCATTCCCATTTCCAACCCCCACATCCCAAAGTAAATGTCTCCTCATTTTTTACTCTGTCTGCATTCATTTTTCCTTGTTACTTTTCAATATGATGGCCTCACATCATTTCCTGTGATTGGTTCTCAAGTCCAAACTGTCAGTATTTTTATATGATTAAGTACTTACGGATGCCCAATAAGAGTTTTCCTATTTTTTAATGGATCGTCGTTAAAAGGAAAAGTTGTTTTACACTCCTATGAACAAAACCTTCCATGGCTCCAACAATTCACACTTGGTTTTGTCTTGTAATACAGTGTATTCCAGTTTTTGGTGGCACTATTGTTTGCATATTCAGGGAGTTTTAAATAATCTTTAACTTTGTGGCCTACATTCAGCATTGTTGCTTTTACCCTATGAAAAACACTGCACATGATGACTATGTAAATTCAGAAAGGTTTAAGGAAAAGCAATCAACCAAACCAGGCAATAAAAAATCTAAAGGGAATCACAAATCACTGAGTCATCGCGTGCAGGTCATTACACGCTGAGATGACTCAGGACTTGAAACAAGGACAGAAGAATATGTTTTAATATTTCATGTTCACTCAGCTCTTAAAATATAGTCTTCACAGGAAGAATGACTTTAATCACCAGGTGTGATTTAATATGAAAGAATGTAAAGCGGTGGGTTTGGTACAAGGACACACCTGAACATGTGCAACAGCGTATGTGAAATGCGCAAGATGATGCATACAGTAGATCAGTGCATAAGAATTAAAGGGACATTGATGACTTATGTCAAAATAAATACTGTAGATAGCTTAATTTAATGTTATAGCAGTGCAGTTGTTGAGTACGGCATTACAGTACATTACGTGGGGTTATAATGTAATACACTTGAATACAATGTACTGTATTTTTTGTGTGAATTCTCACAAAACTCATCTACGAACAATATACATACAATCTGGAGGAGGAACATGTTTTCTGTGTAGATTGAACTTTTTATTTATGGTTTGTAACATGTTATAAATGAGCCTTGGTGCCAGTGTGTGTTGAAGTGTGTGTGCACAGTGGAGCTCAGAACAGCAGAGTCGTATCTGCAGTGTAGGACATATCAGATCAGTGTGTGTAGACTTCAACACGCCTCTTGTTTAGTCTTTGTTCAGCATTAGAGGCCCCACTGATGTGAGATGGGACTTTTATCTTCTGCTGTATTTCTTAATCCTTCACATATCTTCATGTCTGCAGTATGAAAACAGTTGCATGCACTGATTGATAAAGCATGTGCACCATCTTGGGACAGATGTCAATGGACCTGAGCCGTCTTTGGAAAAATCGACAACTCTGTCCGTTTCAATAAAGTGCATCTGTGTTCTGGGACCAGCTGATCTTGTTGTCCAGATGTACACAAAGATATGTACTGTATGTCGGCACCGCCTCGATGTCCGTTCCACCAATGCTAACTACTGTATTTTCTGGGTTATACATTGTGGTTTTTTGCATAGTCTGGCTAGGGGAGCGACAAATACACCGCAGCAATGTATATGTAAATTATTTTGAGTGTTCGTTGTTTGTCACACTGACAGCCGCTGGTGGTCACTGTAGGCTTGTGTACCTGCATCTGCCACATCTGTATTACTGACAATTTAAAATGTAGACATTACCGATAACAACCGTACCTGCCATCAGCTTAACACCGAACGTGTCGGCGCCAACACAGTTGCGCATCACTTACCCAGTGGGGTGGAGAGGCGAGGACCGAGCTCTCGCTTCTGACGTCAAGCGCGCGGCCACACGGCCACCCGGTAACGGAGGTGTCCTAAGGAGAGCTCAGGGAGGACAGAAACCTCCCACGGAGCAGAAGGGAAAAAGCTTGCTTGATCTAGATTTTCAGTATGAATACAGCAGGTCATATTACGTTAACATGCAAAACACCTATTCAGCCTGTTGTTCTCTATTATTTTTTCTTCATTATAGATTTTTTGGCTTGTGCGACTAACATTCCGGAGCAGCATATAAGGGATACGAGGGGTTAAAGACAATGAGGAGACAGGCTATTTCAGAAACACAGAAGGCAGTGACACGCATGTTCACTTCTAGCTACGTTTGCCGTATATTAATGCGAGTTTTAGTAAAAATTAAGATGCCCACTTTCTGCAGCCTGAGTCTATCTTAAGGAAAGTAAATGCCTCAAAATTGATCAAATATAGCAAGGCTGCAAACAGGGGGTTAAGATGCTGACACATTTAGAAGTGTCACAGTGTCAGGTGAGCAATGAACCTCTGTTGTAATAAATCATTTTACGTAGCTACAGTATAATTAACATCATTACTTCCCCAGTTTATCAGTCCAAGTGTTTTACATACATTATCGCTCCTGATAAGAGAATAACACAAGATGTTTGTGTCTTTGTGTTTGAATGTGAATGAGTCATAAGCACACTAGTAGGACAAAATGTCTGTGTGTGTGTGTCTGCACCTGCTTCCAGGGAGGAAACACCTGCTGCCGAGTGTCAGAGGCCACCTGTTGGGCAGCAGCCGCTCACTGACCATCTACTGTCTGCAGAGCTGAAGCTGCAGCAGAGGAGCTGTGTGACGACAAACAGCTGCTCCGAGAGCATCATGTAACCCACCATCTGAGCACATTCACCCCGTTTGACTAACTGAATAGGCGGGATGTGTATTCAGTGTAAAAGAAGGATGAGGAAATCTTCGCTGCACGCTAGACGTAACACGTTTGTTTTATTGTGCATTCTGAAAGGCTTGGGCTTCATCATGACAATTAATGTTTGGCTTAAGACTCAAAAAGAAATTCTATGTCTTTGGAATGTTTGTATTTTTTTTTTTCATTTCAATGTGAAAGATATTAAGTTGTATGACAGTGAACACAGGCTTTTTGTTGTCTTGACATACCAGAACAACACACTCGTGCCAAATCAGTTGTGTTGTGCAGAGGAAGGGTTGGTACACAGTTAATATCCCTTTTACTGCTACTACAACTACTGTACAAATGCATATTATGGCAAGAAAAGACAGTTCATCATGACTTTAAGAAATAGTCAGTCAGTTCAAAAAATTTCAAGAACTTTGGAATGTGTCCCAGTCGTCATAGTGTGTGTGCTGCTGTCCCAGTTTCATCATAGTGTTAGTGTTGTTTTGACAACTGCACTTTGGAGCACATTCAAAGTTGTTGAAACTTTTCTAAGAAAAACCTTCATAACCTTCATTTCTTGAAGTAATTATGGATGTTTTTTTCTTTGTTTTACGTACTTGAGCATTTTGTGCCATATTATGTATTTGTACAGTATGATTATGATTATGATTCTGTACAGTAGCACAGTAGCACTAATGGGGATATTGACTCCACAGCCACCCTTCCTCTGCACAAGACAAATAATGGTCTAAAGCACATGAAAAATACAAATGAACTCTTGACAGGGCACGTCTATGAAATGAAAACATTTCCATGTGACTACCTTGTGAATCTGATGAGAGAATGCCATGAGTGTACAAAGCTGTCTTCAAGCCTGAATATGGATACTTTCCTATAAGACTAGATTCAATTGTTGTCCGTCCTACGTGCCATAGACGATGGCTGTGTGAAACCTACCAAAGCCAAATGTCACATAACTGAAAAGTGAATGAAAATACTCAGAGGCCACAGCAAGAGAATCTTTGGGTTTTGAAGGCAGCGCCTTTCTGCAAGGTGTTTGCATGTTCTCCTGAGTGCTATTCCTCCTCCAACAGTCCAAAGACCTGCAACGTAACCATCCATGGCTCTCAATAAATTGCCTGTAGGTGTGAATGTGAGAGTGAATAATAGTCTCTTACAGCTAGAAATAAAATCTGATCCATATCGTGATAAGTAATCCAGACAGATATGTGATCAGTTTTTGTGGGATCTGCCTGAACCACATTTGGATGTAAAGTGGATCACATTCTGTCCAGATCTTCCATACAATCTGTACCATGATATGCCACCACTTTAAATGACTTGCACATATTTGCTCTGGAGTTTGGATGTCCGATTTCAGTCAGGAGAATGAACACCCTGTAAACACAAAGACAGTTTTATTGTCTGAGGAGGAGATTTCTGTTTACATGTCTGCCCACAGAAAACACAGATAACTATGACATAAATCTCCATGCACATGAATATAGTTGACCAGTTATAATAATAGACGGGGCAAAATGTCTTCCAAAGTGGAATCTTCTCCTTGTTAAAGTCCTGTATCTGCAAAAGGAAGCAGTAGTAGCAGGTAGCAGTGTGAAAATGAATTCTGAGGTGATCAGTGTCACCTGTTGGTTAAGGTATCCCGAAGTGACCAGCTGCAAATGATGAGGCTGATGGTTTTAGATGCACTGTGTGCGAGATAAGAGTTTGTCTTTGTTGGTGATGATTAACACTGAAAAAGCCCAGAGAATTGAATGAAATGCTGAATGACACTTTCATAAAACAACCACAGAAAATGGGAGGCAACCGAGCTTTTGTGGATCGTCTTTGTTTTGTCTACGTTCAGTTGGAGTGTGAGGTGACAAATTGGGTGTTGATAGACTGTCACTGAGTTATTGTCATTATTCATTTGCATGCTGGTTTAGTGTGTTCACATTTAAGGTAAACACGAGAGAAGCACAAAAAACACCACAATAGAAACGTCTGCAGCGTGAATCCAAAAGAGCTCCATCATTGTAAACATGTCTTCAATTTGAACTCTGTTTGCATCATCACTAACATGAATGCAGCAGTTTTAAATTCCATTTTATAAGCCCAATTCCAAAAAAGGTGGGATTTGAATAAAATGTAAACAAAACCAGTCTGCAATGATTTGCAAATCTCATAAACCCATATTTTATTCTCAATAGAACATAAGCAGATGTTGAAACTGAGACAGTTTACCATTCATGGAAAATATTAGCTCCTTTTGAATTTGATGGCAGCAACACATCTCAAAAAAGTTGGAACGTGGGCTGGAAAAGTAATTGTCACAAATCAGAAACAACTGGAGGAGCATTTGACAGCTAATTGGCTTAGCTGGCAGCAGATCAGTAACATGACTGGTTATAAATGGAGCAAAATGGAAAACAGTTCTGTGGTCAGATCAATGTTTCAGATCATTTTAAATAGGAGATGGCAGCATTTCTGGATTGTGTTCATTTATGGCTTCTCCTTTGCATGATACAGCGTTAACTTGTATTTGTGGATTGCGCAGTGAACTGTGTCCACAGACAGCTGGAAGTGTTCTGTTTTCAATGCAGTGCCACCTGAGGGACCGCAGATCAACCGACATCCAGTTTTGACCTTCGACGTTCCTCCTGATTCCTTGAGTCTTTTGATGATGTTGTACACTGCAGATGGTGAGATCTTCAGTCTTCACAATTTTAAGTTGAAGAACACTTTTTTGAAATTGTTCCATGATTTTTGGATGCAGTTTATTGCAGATTGGTGAACCTCTGCCCATCTTTACAACTGAGAAGCTCTGCCTGTCTAAAATGCTGTTACCAGTTAACCTGAATGATGTCAAATGCTCCTCCAGTTGTTTTTGATTTGTGCTAATTACTTTTCCAGCCTTTTGTCTCCCTTTTCCAACTTTTTTTGAGATTTATTGCTGCCATCAAATTAAAAGGGAGTTAATATTTTCAATGAATGGTAAAAGGTCTCAGTTTTAACACCTGATATGTTGTTTCATTTTAATCATATTTTGTTTTACAGCCCAACTTTTAGAATTGGGGTTGTAATTCCAGATTCCTGATTTTTGCAGATGTCCTGAAACTGATAAACATTATGATTATTGACTAACATTATAATTATCGCAATTCAGACTTCTTTGTAGAATAGTTCTTTTGTAGAATAGCTACACATGCAGAACCTGAAACTAATATTTAATTGGCATACTTTGGTAATGTAGTAACATACTTCTCTGACTGTACCAGGTTTTAAAGAAAACACCTTATTTTTTTAAATGATCATTTTGACCCAACACAGTTGTGTCATACATGTTTATATGAAATTCAAGTGCAAAGGGTAGACATGAAGAACTTCTGTTTTGTGTAACGTGAGTGTTTTCATCCGCGTTGGGACCTTTTTTGCCTCCGTGTGGATGTTGCTCGTTGCCCGGTAGAGGGCGCCATCAGCGCTGTTTCCACTGCGGGCGTCTCACCGACGAGCGGCTCAGGTGTCCTTCGCCAAACACATTTACCACAATCTCAACGTTTATATGGATTATTTATGGCTCCAGTTTATAGCCTTCGGATGTTTTATTTTACTTTGTTTGGAACATTTTGACTTAATCCACCATTGCAACCATTTTGACCCAGACTAAACGATTGATAAATCTCTTTTATTCAATAAAGGAGCCGATATTTTTCAAAAAAGAAAAATATGCATTCATACTACGAGTGTGATAAAAACACAAATACAAGCCCGTTTGAGCAAACTTTAATAATATACCCACCAGGCGTCCACCGCTTACCCGACTCCCTCGCTTCTTTTTGATTGGTTCTCTGTGAATGAACGGTCCACCCAGACGGGCTGTGATTGGTCCCGTGAGCTGCCCATCACCGGGGAAGCGCCGGCTCGAGGTCTGAGCTACGGAGCCGCACGGCCGTTCGTCTTGTCTGCTGTTTAGTGCGTCGAGCAGCGGAGGGAAGTGAAGTTTGCGCGTGTTGTTGTGCGTCCGTGGACCAAACAGCAGCAGCAGCGGTGCGCGTTTCCTCCTCCACACCCGCAGGCATCCCGGGGAGAAGACACGCCGTGCATGCCTCGGACAGCAGGAGGAGGAGGAGGATACTGCAGCTCTTTTCTTGGTTCTTCATCATTTTGAGACTTACATATTTCTCATTTCCCTAATGGTAACCAACACTGAGAAGCCGGAGACATGTGGAATAACCTGGGGAAACTGCACCGCGTCTTATTAGTGTGTCTGCTCCTGACGCTGTGGGCTGAGGTGAGAAGTTTATTTTTATTAAAGAGGAGGTGGGATTTTATTCACCCAACTTATCAATTGATTGGAAGTTTTTTTTAGGTGGCTGAATTCCAGCCTTAATTGAATTTTCACAGATGACTCGTGATCTGGGGATTTCTAAATTTGCGCTTCCTTCCTTGATATAAATTAGGTTTTCACTTAACAGGGGCGCGTTAAACATCATGAACCCGACATATGTGCAAAGAAACGACGATTGATTGTTTTTTATTCTCATGCATACAATTTCATTTGCTAAGTCCATCAGGAATAGATCACCTCAGATCAATGTTTCAGATATCATTACACCCCAAAAACGCCAGATAAGTGCTTTAGATCTCAGGATTTGGGTGCAATACGTGATTTCATTATGTTTCCACCTGTTTTAGGTCATAGATGAATGTGACTCTAAGTCCTAAGTTGGATTTTTGCAGTGTACAACCGTAGTGTAATATGCAGAGTGGGCTAAATTGGAGTATCCAGCCCTGAAGTTGAACTGTGCCAAAACGTACAGTAGCGTGGGCTGCAGCTCACTCACTCACTGTACCATTCAATTCCATCATGAAATCTGCTTGGAGAATGATAGTATCCAGCAGAACTATATGAAGTGAGTGAGTGAGGGAATAAAGCTTTTGCATCTTGTATCTGAATTAGATTGAAGGAAACTATTTCTATCTAAGGCAAACAGAGAAAATAGCCATCAGAGGGGAATTTTAAAGGTCTACTCCGTGTTTTTCATTGTTTCGTGTCTCCCTCAGGTGTCTCAGTCCACCGGATATTTCGAGCTGCAGCTGATTTCAGTAGAAAACCCCGAAGGTCAGCTCCTTAACGGTGAATGCTGCGACGCGGAGAAGAGCGCGGCGGAGGGCCACTGCGGCGCGGACGAGTGCGACACCTACTTCAGAGTGTGTTTAAAGGAATTTCAAACGGAGGTCACGACCAATGGACCGTGCACGTACGGCTCGGAAACTACTAAGGTTATCGGTGGGAATACTTTTCAGTTCAAAGGCGGACAGAAAAATGGACAAAACCGAAACGGTGACGCCGGGAAGATCGTCATCCCGTTCCAGTTCGCATGGCCGGTAAGTGTCCACTGAACTTGTCACTGTTTTTCCTTTCTTGTTGTGTGTGAAATGGCACGAGTTTGGTCTGCTGTGGTTGTTTTTATTTGTATTTGAAAGAAAAGGGCGCACAAAAGTTGACACAAAATTTCTTGGACGCAGTTCAGGGGTAACTAATGAATGTCACAGCTGTTTTCATTGTGTCAGATCCACTCAAGCTAATTATTGCGTTATTGTTGTTGTCACCAAATTACGACTTGTCAAATCGAGGTTGATGTGGACTAGTTGCATCATGACGCAGCCTAAAACCATTTGGCACATTCTAAGTCTGCGTGCCGCTCATTCCCCTCTCTGCGTGTCCATTTGACAACATTAGAAAAGAAAAATATGTTGTTTTGTTGCATTTGTGCCGCTTCTCTCCATCACTCAGTGTGTTTTCTTCTACGTTTAGAGTGAATGTCCGTAATGAAGCCACAAGCGCGCATGACGCACGACTTTTACGCACAGAGGCTGTGCGCTTGTGTCTGTCCTACAATCTGCGAGCGCTGAGAGGAGGAGAGGGGGGTGTGGTGCCTTGTCTGAAGGGGGGGAAATAAGGATTTGCAAACGGGTGTTGATTAAGAAGTGGCAGGTAACTTATTATCTAAGCTAAACAGAGCTCCGGAGCCAATCAAAACCAGCTCCCGCGCCTTATTTGGAGAGCTAGCGTGGGAAACAGGAACAGTGCTGGCATCAGAGCTGTATGAAAACTGCTGTTAGTGCTGCAGGAGCTGCTGTTACACCCAGTGATCAGTATCAGGGAAGTTCAGTCACAGGTTTGATTCCCACAACAGCTGAGTGGCCTGTCAGGAGAGGAATCATGAGTCAATGAGCAGATGATTAGGTGTAGCAAAACACCTTTAGCCACAGAATCTATGAATCAACTAGACATCAGACAAAACACTTACTGGAACTTAATTAATTATTCATGCGGAAAGAATTTCAACTTTTTTAAATATATTGTTGTCTGTATGTACTTTACCAGATAAACAGAAGACAGAAGCTGCTGTTTTTTTGTGTTGTTTTAAAGACCCTGTTGCCTGTAAGAAGAATTTCTTTAAAACACATTTTGCAGATCCTTTTGTTTATTAAGTTCCAACTTACAGAATCTAATTAGACAAAACTGAATGTACAATATGCATTTCATCACCTTATGCATTTGGAGATCCACTTTTTCATTTTGAGGATTTGAAGAGCAACAGAGAAAAGAACATTTCTGTTTCTCAATGTTGCGAAAGTGAATCAGACTTATACATCACCTGAATGGGTTTTCTACAGCATTTTACCTTTTTAAGCTAAAAATACTCAACTTTCATATAAATGCAGCCTGAAGCTTTAAATAATAATATGATACTACAAGCTAAAACTATTAAAACTAAAATAATAAAGAGAAGGCAACTGTAAGAGTCAAAAAGATAAAAACCTGTAGGCACTCATCATTTTCAGTGGCTCTATTGTAAATTTAGCAGTTTGTACAGCTGCTGCAAAGTAGTGATATGAATAAGAAATGTGCTCAGTAATAATAATAATAATAATAATGCACTCATGTGTTGGTCGGTCTGTCAGCTGTTAGTGCTCGTTTCAGTCCTGAGTGTGGTGAAAAAGCCAACACCCTGTTGGTGTGTTGGTGGCACTACGTACGTATCGGGTGCTTTGTGTGCTCGGCGGGCTACGTGACCTCTCCATTCATCACTCCCCATGGTCAGCTGTCAGCAGAGGGAAGATGGAAGTAGTAAGTTGGGGCCCTGCGGGCAGATTCGGTTACCACTAAGTTGTGTGTGACACAGGCGGTGGATATCAGTGTCACCAACTACTCAAACAAGTGAAGATCCCTGGTCAATCTGGGCCGGGGGATGCCTTTACCTCGCCGCCTCTCAGGTTCACCCTGTGCCCGTTATTGGGTCATTGTCTCACTCGACGTGTGTGTGGGGTCAGTATTTTCCACTATCTGCCCAGGAGGGGCGGACGGTGTGTGTGTGTGTTTGTGTACAAAAGGAAACAGAGTATCAGTGTTCAGCAGCTTCTTGTGATGAGTCTGTCAAGGACAAAGCAGGTGAAGGCTTTAAAGCATCATTACACTTGAAAATCAATTCTGGAGACAGCTTCTTAAGTTTTACTGGATATTTAATGTCACTGCTGTGAATCTGTCTGTGCATTATAGATCAGCTCACTCACTGGCTGCAGCTAATGACTCGCTGACAATCGTTGGGTTGATTAATTCCTGTTAAAGACATGTTCATCATTGAGACTTTGTTGAAATAAAATTCAGAACTACAAGTATCAGTATGCAGTGCTTAACAATTTTATTAGACCACCTGATGTAAGGTTTGTGACACAGATGCCCCACATTAAAAGTACTAGTTACCCCAATCATTTTTTATGTGTCTATAATGGTCAATCCACCAGACATGCACAGCCTCTTTAATCAAAATGATATATTTAATGTGAAAATATAATTATTGTTGTTATCAATGAATTTATGAATTTACAGTCTTACAAAAAAAAGGAAAAATAGTAAATTTTAACATTATTTTTTTATTAAGATGCTAAAATACAGTTTCTTGAACAGAAAAATAGTTTAAGTGGTTGGATGTTGTGATTCATTTCTCAGGGAAAGTCCAGTGTGCCTTAAAGTTGGGCATAAAAGCATGAATTCAGTTTGAAATCCCTCGTGTTCACAATGGTAAAACACAGAGGACTCACTGAAAAGGAAAAGATGTGCATTAAAGCACTTGATGATGCAGGATGGACATTGAGACAAATAGGACAGAGGGGTCTCTGCACTGTAACTGGAGGAAAAGTCATCATTCTGTAGAAAAGGATTATTGGAACAGTCCAATTTCACATGTATTCACAAAAAATACAGACACAAGCAGTAAAAACTGATATTTGAAAGCTCAGATGAGACTATTTCAGTTATTTTTCCAGTCATATTGTAATTTCCTCAGTCTGTCTTCTTTCTTCATATGGACCATCCGTCACATGGTTTTCCTAAAATAAGGGATTCCCCTCTGCTTCTTTTAAATAGCCTTGACCCTTTTCATTATTGAGTTTGAAGAGATAATACTTTGTTATTGAGAAAGGTTGGGCATGGTGTGATTTCATTATTTTTATAACCTAAAAGCCCACTGAGGCAAATTTGTGATTTATGACTGGGCTGTATAGTGCCTAACAAAGACAGAGTGCAGTAACATAACATCTGGTCAAAACTGAATTAAGAATGAAACTGGATCTTGTGACGTGATAAATTTTGTGGCAGAGTATCTTGACACATTTAGGAGAAAACAAGATATCACCTTTTCACTAACATCGCCAATATTTTGACTGAAATGAGCAAAATTATTATTAAAAAGTCTAGAAAACAAGCAAAAATGAACATAATAACAAGAACAATGAACAAAATTGAACAAGATAAGAAAAAAGCAAAGAAAAATAAACAAAGCAAAGGAGAATATGAACATAATTGAAAGCATATTGAAGAAAAATGGGCAAAACTCACAGCAGAATGAAAAAACAGAACAATATATGAAACTAACATGCAAAAGTAATAATGTCATTTGAAAAATATAAAATATATGTAAAATATACAAAATTAGCAAACTAGTCAGGAGATTGAAAAAATAGTGAATGAAAACACAATAATGAGTATTAATAATGAAGTAAGTAGCAAAATGAAGAATACATCTAGAATACCAAAAACAGACAAAACAAAAACAAAATGAAGCAAACGAATGAAAAAAACAAACCGAAATAAGACACCAAATGACTGAAAAAATCACGAAAATGAGCAATTATACACAAACTAAGAGGCAAAATGAATGAAAACAGAACGCAAATGAGAATTAAGTAAAGCAAATTGAACAGAGAAACAAAATAATCAAGGAAATGAATTAAAATGACTAAAAGACTAACAATATAACAAAGAATATAACAAAAATCAGAAGCTTTGAATTAAAAAAGTGGGGAACGTAATTGAAAAATTGAATAAAACCCTGACTTGACTTGACACATACTGTAGCATCTAATTCTGTGGGAAAAGCTGACATCCATTACTCATCTCTACATCAAGGCTTTGACACAGTTTTGTTGTGATGATTAACTTTACGAACCGTTTCCTGAGTAAAATCCTCACTTTTTCAGGGATAAATGTCTTGATGTCTTGGTACAGTATGAGCCCAGACGTCACCCTCCTCCCACCGTGCTCTGCAGCTCGTAGTACGTCGTGTTGTTGGCCGACAGGCAGCACTGGCAGAGCACTGTGGCCTGTAGCCCCTGGTGCTGCTCTAGTGGACTCCTTCGGTCTGCCCCCGTATCTGGGCCACTGGTTTCTGACATGAATAAAAACAGGGAGACATTGTTCCGGCCTCTCATTTGCCAATCATTTCCCCTTCATGGTAACCCCTCCGGCTGTTTGGGTCTTTACTGACATCTTTTTTCATGAAAGGAAAAATGGGAGGAGGGGGAGGAGAGATGATGGAGATGAGCAGGAAGCGGCCCCCACCCCACCAAAATAAAAACTCCTTGTGAGGTTTCTGTCACGAGGAGCGGGACGTGTATTTTTAGGATGCTTTTTGCAACTGTAGTGAGCATTAACCTCTCCTCTTCTTCATCTTCTTGACTCACCCAGAAGCTCCCTCATCTCCCTCACTCCTTATGGGGTATTTTTAGAGCTGCTCTGTCCTCTCCTCACCCCTCCGTGAGTAAATCAAGGATCAAGGGTGTGTACTCCTTCAGTTTCACAGCCCATTTTTTTATCCCGTGGCCCACTCCTGCTAGAATCCCCCTCCTCAGTGTGGCAGCGTGTGATAGGACAGAGGTGGAACAGCTGTTGTTCGGATACATTCGCTGCCTCTTCCTCTTAGAATAAATGTTTTAGTAAAACAGCATGAGGAATATAGATTACAAAGATCACCTGACTCGTGGAGTATCAGTGAGCAATCACAAAGTGCAACGCTGGGTGACAGCGAGTCGTCAGTGTCGTCTTGTTCGGTTGTTTTGGCGGCAGTAGCTTGTCGGGTTCATTTGCCGAGTGCATCTCTGGCTCATCCGGAGTTCTGCTCAGTTTGGCGATGTGTTTAAGGTTGATTAGTTTTAGAGGAGGAGGAGTGGGGTTAATGTGGATCAGAGAGACTTGGTGTCACGGCTGCTGTGTTTGTCGCTGTGAAGGATTTTTGAAGTGTTTTCTAACTGTTCTGGATGACCATGCCTGCTGCACTTCAGATGAGAGCATTAGTACGAAATAAAAAAAACAATGTGAATGTGCAAATAGTCTCTTTGTGACAGATTTCATGGCAATCAGTGAAAAGTAACTAAGTCTAGAGCTGGAACAAGAATTTTCATTCTTCATCGATTCCATTCTACATTAAGGATGCAGGCTACAATGTTAGGAAACTAGTTTATATAGAAGCTTATGGTTTCTAGTAGACGGCTATAAATGATTAAACAGGTGACTTGCAAGTCACCACAACTTACAACCTCACAGGCATCAAGCTAGTATGTCTGTATCGTTTAGTTGCTTTTTTTTACCTGTACCAGAGGTTTGAGGAATCTGATCTGCAGACTCTCTTTGGTCATCCTGTGGTTAGATAAGCTACAGTTAAAGCTCCCTACGAGCTGCTGTTTGTGCTGTTCATTTGAAGCGCGTGCCCTTATGAGGCTATGAGCCGTGTTGACTGGCTGCTCACTTCTCTAATCATTTATAGCATCCGCTGCAAATGATCAAGTACTAGTTAGTTTCCCAACATCATAGAATGCATCTTTAATCAATTAGTTGCTAGTCTATAAGTATATAGGCCATTGTGAAATTTGTTGATTAGTGTTTCCAGAAGCCCAAGACATACCTCAAATGTGTTCAGTTTACTGTCATCGATGAATAAAGAAATCAGAAAACATTCAAGTTTAAGAAGATGGCATGACAATTTTTTTTTTCTCAAACCAGTTAATCACTTAACGTATCAGGACATAACACCATAGTCATCAGATACATTGACTCTCATAGGTGTGAGGCTGGAAGCCAAGTGGAGCCCTCAGGGTGTTTCCTGGAAACATCCCTTTTATTTCCTGTTGATCTATTTTCTGAAACATCACAGGCTGATATCAAGCACCTGCAACTGGGGCTGTTTGGTCTCAAATATTAATGCATCCCTTAAAAAGCCAACAAAATCACCGTCCGCTTGACACATTTTCATTAAAAACAAAAACGGAAGGTTTTTTTTGTGTTGAACAAACACTTCATTTTTATTATTGAAATTTGAAGCCAGTTATTAATGAAAGCATGTTTCCTTTTTGACAAGTTTGACCGGCAAAAATTTCCACGGGTGAGATTCTTCCTCAGGTTGTGTTTGTTTGAATATTTAAGAGAAGGAAATGTGCACAGTCAGTTTTTATACCATGATATTCCTTGAAACCAGTTTGTCGCTGCACCGCTGTTACTGAGAGAAACCTGGGTAGTTAGGACGTTTACACAAACTGTGGTAACCTGGTTACATAAAAACCTGAATGTACGTGAGCTCATCACTAATCTAATTTTACAGATCATTACACTTCCATTCAGTCCTCACCTGGAAACTCATGTCTTTGTGAAAACTCAGGCCATGTACGCACGTAGCCGGATATTTGTAAAACCGAATATCCCCCCCCCCCCCTCCGTTTTTGAAAAAAACTCCGTCCACACGTAACCCCCATATGTGTGTGGCAAATCACATTCATAAGCAT
>JAQQAE010004495.1:0-18697 GCA_029823295.1 Pseudamia nigra | reverse complement strand
GTGTTCATTCATAGTTTTGATGCCTTCAGTGAGAATCTACAATGTAAATAGTCATGAAAATAAAGGAAACACATTGATTGAGAAGGTGTGTCCAAACTTTTGGTCTGTACTGTATATTGTATTTATCTATCATTTTTAAAAAATTGACTTTAATAAAAAAACTGAAATAGTGTTAAGCATGTTATTATTTTTATTAAGATGCCAAATTACAGGTTTTGCATTTCTGAACAGAAAACATAGTTACAGTTGAATTTTATGCTTGATTAATTTCTGACTTCTCAGAGAAGTCCAGTGTGTTCTATTGAATTTCTCTGAAAGGCTTCAATCCATCAGTCAATCACAGTGGGACAACATTAGATACAGATGTGTGTTCTGCTCAGCAGCCACTGTGCTGACATAAAATGGCTGCATTTGTCACTTGTGTTGTAATCGTAGCCCTCTCCTGCTGAGCTCTATCAAACGGGATCTTTTTGTACATGATCTCCTCCCACATGATGACATGAAATACATTTGGCTCCTGTCAGCAGTATTGTCTATGTTGTCCTGAAAAGAACTATGTGTTTCTTATAGCCATCCCCACAGATGTTTTTTGCTGGAGTTATGGGAAAACCACAAAGATCAACGTAAAATGCACTTGGCTTACATCTTTGTAAAAGCTTATCTAACAGACACAATGTAAACTTAGCTCAGGTCATAATTCCACTGAAAACTCACCATCATCTTGTTCAGCTCATGCAGGAGCCTGAGAGTGTACTGATTATTCATCAGACACAAAAGTAGATATCACAAAAGTGTTGGGTGTAGCTACTGTAAACTGAATCATATAGGGTCGTTCACTGCTTTGGCATCATGAACAGAGTTTGAAGACTAAATTTAAAGGTAATTACTATGACAGTGAGGAGAGAAAACTGAAATAACCCTGAGCTTTTCAAAGCTGTCATTATCATTGGAATTGTAATGACAAGGTTTGGGTCTCTTCAATGGACTTTTTGGGGTAGGACACCCACAAACATGGCATTCCTGAGGGCAACATTGTAGCATATTAATGATACATTGCACAGTGTAGATTACAAAGCTGGGGTCCGTTCTTATGCTTTACGGTTTCAGTTAACTTGAAACAAAATACCAAACCTTGTATTGAAACAAGCTCTCATTTAAAACATTGTGTTTGTAATGTGCTGTGTCATGCGACAGACAGCTTACAGTACATACAGTATGCACATTCGCTTAGCACATTTGCAAGGCATTCAACAACATATAGGCAAAATTTTCAACACAACATTCAGTTCTGTATTTCTAAAACTCTGGAATTTTAGTTGCCTGGCAGCCATTCCTCACATTGCATCACAGTTATAATACAAAAGTGGGTGTGTGTTGAAAACTAGAACATGCTGTGATTCATAACATCAGCATCAGATGCTTGGTGGGTGGGTTGCAGATGTTCCAACATAGCACATTATGCATATTAATTGCTGCATTAACCACAGGATGTGTTTCAACTTTTTCATCAGGAAGACAATGAATTTAGTATATGCACACACACTTCAGAAAAAAAATGACAATGATTTCATATTCTTTCAGGTTTTATTCAGGTTTGTACTGGACACATTATCACACAGTTAACATGCAACCAAGACATCTATGGGCACAAGTCAGTGAGAGGTCCTGCACATGTATGCTTTGATAGGGGCAAACGACCATTCTGGTGAGCCACAGGATTGAAAAAAGTAGCCACAGTATTTAGAAAAAAGGAAGAAGGAAAGAAAGTCCAATATTTTTAGTCCAAATTACAGTGTTGGAACAGTGCTTTGCACAGTCGAGTGTCCTGGGAGTGGAATGGCATGATGGGTGAGGACTGGTGCCAAGCTCCACCCTCCCCACATTGTCCTCTGTGTGGACTTCCTGCACTCCCTCGTGCCCATCTACAGGACCTCTGCCCTCCCCTTACCCTCCTCACGGGGCTGGCCCACGGCTCACTCTCTGCCTCGGTCACCCACTGCATGAGGTGAAACCGTCTCATATAAGCACTTGTTAAGTCAGGGTTGAGACACGGTCAGTTCCCTGGAGATGCCTCTAATGCCCAACCAGTAGTACTGCTGCTTCACATTTCTGTCATCTTCTGTTGATACAAAGTGAGTGAAAAATATCACTATGGGGCACCAACTTTTTTAGTTCATGTAAGGTCTCTCAGTTGAGTCTGCAGAGGTATATCCTCTGTGCTTACATGCCTCTGCATCCTGCACTTTAAACCCTGAACTTACATTAAATGTGAAATAAAGAATGAGCTGATGCACTGCAGCATGGCCTATGATATCATGCCAACCACCCACCTAAATCTGAGAAAACAGCCACTCATGCTTTTCATGCATTCTCTCGTGAAACGTGCCTTGCTGCCCAAATATTTTTCCCTTGGAAAGCCTGTGGTTAACACAGGGATGAGTGGGAGTGAGATGATTGCTAACATTCTTTAAACTTTTATGCCAACTGGAGTGCAGGTCACATTTGCATTTTTGAAGGTTGGTGAAAGTGCTGCAGATTATTTAATGTGGTAATTGTGGGAGGATCGTGAAGAGAGGGGTTGAAGGATTTTTTTAATGTACACATGATACAGTCCAGATATATGACATAAAGATGCATAGTCAAAGTAAAACAGACCATAATACATTCAATAAAATAATGCATGTTCCTTCTTTTCTCCTTCCTTTCTCTTAATCACTGCTGCTTGACTTGATGTCTTAATCATTCCAAACCTCAGTAAGTGTTTTAAATGAAGCAGCACTTACCTTGTAAAACATTATATATTGAAAGATTGCAATATTACATTTCCACCCTTAAATCTGTAATAATTAATTTACAAAGGTGAAACATACACATTTCTAACAGTCAAATAAAAACTTAAATCACCCCTTAATTAGGCAGAAGCCAAATTTGAGCATTTAAATCGAAAAAGCTGCACGTGAAGGAGTTTCTGAGGGCAAGTTACTAGGCAAGTCTTAAACACACCTATAAAATGTATTTTAAGACAAGTTCTTTTGAGTTTCTTCAGCGTGAGCCATTCATTTATATTTCTTCACAAACTCCTTTCTCTCCAAAGGGGATTTTTTGGCTCCAGGATACCCAGTAAAGATGAGGAGGGGAAAATACATAGCCAAAAATAATCCCTCTGTGAAAAAAATGGAAATGGTGTTGGGAGGCAGGTAGTCTCCAGCTCACACTGGAGGGGGGACTCCTGATGGAGCTGGGATGGACCGCCACATGATTGGTTGATGGTTGCTCTCGTTGTGGCCCCATGCCAAGCCCTTATGTCTTTATATACTGTAAACAGATGACCGGACAGTCCTGAGTGTGCATCGCATCAGCTCTGCCTCTCTACGGCCCCTGTTTGTCTGTGAGAGATCCAGATCCTCCACCAGGGCTTCTCCTCCTCTGCTTCTGCATCTTCTCTCCGGCTCTGGAAACAATGGCCACACCACGGCTGCTCCTCACTGCATCCCTGTGGCTTCTGGCTGGAAGCCTCATCGTTGAGGCGACTTACTACCGGCACCACCGGTACGTCCCTCACTTCTACCGCTACCGGGAGCATCACTCCGCCAACACGGAAAACCTCCTCCCTGAGGTCTCCAATCCCGTGCCCCGTGCCCCAGTCACACAACCCGAAGTGCCGACGTACCCCCACATCCCCGAAGTCTTCCACCCTGCACCTGAAGTCATCCCCCCAATTCCAGAGGCTTTCCACCCCGTGCCTGAAGTCGTGCATCCGGCACCAGAGTCGTTCAACCCGGTTCAAGTTCAGTCTGAAACCCCCGAAGTTCCCGAAGCCCCCTCCCCTGTCAACATGACCCGGGTTTTTTATGGGATCATGTTCGACGCAGGGAGCACAGGCACCAGGATCCATATCTACAAGTTTATCCAGAAAGACCCTGGTAAGCGTCTGTGTCTCTGCCTCTGTGCCTCACTCTCCCTCCTTCTCTTAACCTCTAATGGGGCTTTACCCACGCTGCGGGCTCCCACTCTGTCTGCTTGCTGTTAGGTCATTCACTGTGTGGTGTAAGGACAGCCATAGAATCCACTGAGCATATGCAACACTGTTTCTAAAAGTAGCTGAGGTGGATTTTCAATTTCCTCGTCTGACTCAACTGTGTAGGAAAAAGCTCGCTTACTCATTCTGGATGTAGGTGAACTCCTGCAGACTAAATATGTTGAGTTGCAAAAGAAAAGCTGTGCAATTACATGCACTGACATTTCTTTCACTGTGCATAAATCATTACATTTTAGCCCCCTGGTTCACTGATGCTCACCTCTTTTTTTTTTTTTTTTTTTTTAGTTGAGCTGCCTGTTCTGGACAATGAAATGTACCATGCGGTGAAGCCTGGATTGTCTGCTTATAAAGACAAACCTGAGGAGGTATGTATGCCCTGTCACTTATCAGCTGTATTAGGGAGTTGTTCACCGTCTGCCATAACAACCAAACTACTGGGATTTTCTCTGGGTTGGGTTCATGTGATGTAAATACTGTGTAATTATAAAAATGCTTTCTGCTGATGCCCACTCCTGTTTGCTGTCTGTACCTACCTGTCTTCCACAACTATGATCACTGAATACACTTTTTTTGTTGTTATGAAATGTCTGGCCTAATTTCTGTTAATTACTACTCACTGACTGTTTGCCTTGTCTTCTGCAGGGTGGCAACACAATCCGACAGCTGCTGAAGATCGCCAAGAAGACAGTGCCAGAGGATGATTGGAAGAGGACCCCGGTGGTCTTAAAGGCCACAGCAGGTCTGCGTCTCCTGCCTGAAGACAAGGCCAGCACTCTTCTGAAGGAGGTGAGGCACGTTTTCGCTCTGCCCTCAGACAGTTTGGCACAAACACCACCCGTCCCGCCGAGGAGCGGGATGAGAAACCACTAAGTGCTTACAAGTGTCACTGAAAAAAAAGGGAGCAAGTCTGCCCATTTGGTGGCTATCATGTTGCAAAAAACAGCTGTTGTGGGGTTCTGTGGAGTAACCATATTTGTCATTTGAAGTATTAAATCTAGGCTACTGTTCCAGTCGTGCTTGTGGTTGAATCATCTGTCACTCTAAAACAGAGGAGTCTGTCTTCCCAAGTCTGGATAGACTGCATTCAAATAACACTAGAAACTAGGCATATTTGGCATTGTTTTAACATATACACACAGGTAACAGGTTTCTAATGCATTCAAATAATGATGTTTTTATTCCATAGGTGAAAGAAGTATTTGATGAGTCCCCTTTCTTTGTGCCAAACAATAGTGTTTCCATCATGAATGGAACCAATGAAGGTAAAGTATAGTTAAATACACTGATGCTTCTTTTCAGAGTAGCACAAAACAAGATTTAAATGTGTAATGATGCTTTGGGTGATTTTTGACTCTGACCAGGTGATTTAGCTGCATAATTCATAAAGAGATGAAATAATACAGTGCTCATAATTCTTTTAAAATGGGTCTGTTACTACCTCATTGCTAAGTTGTTGCCCCACACCCAATAATTTGGTGTGATCCTCCACATCACTCATTAAGACACCCTCACTCTGTTATGTGTCATCATACACTGTGTGCTTGACTTTATGAGAGCAATAACTTGACATCTGAGGCATCTGTTAATTACCTGGGCTGGTCTGAAAACCTACATGTTAGACTCTGCTACTTTAATATGAGCCTAATGAAACAAAGCTGGGCTGAAAGTCATCTGTTTGTTTAAATATAGTAGTGTTTAGTAGGTCACTTGTACTAATGAAAACATTTTCCTCATGTGCTGCTCTAGGAGTCCTTGCCTGGGTCACTGTGAACTTCCTCACAGGTAAGACATTACTTGTGTTTTGCTATGTTGGTGTTAGTGGTCGGGAGGCTCATATCTGAGGTTCCAGTGTACACAGAAGCCTGATAGTAAAAGACTCTTGTCTCCTGTCTGAGGTTCAGAGCTTGAATCACTGACCCCAAAACAAAACTGCAAAAACAAGCAATATTCCCTCACGTGTTTCACACGGCTGAGGTAGCATCAAATTGAGTATGAATTATTTAAAACATCTGCACCCAAAAGTTGTTTTCCTGCATTTTTAAAATAACTGTGGGAGGCCACCTGGTACTAACAATAGAAACCACCTTCAGTACATTAACATACTACAATGTGTTGCTGCAGGTCACTTATATTCCAACACCAGAAGGACAGTGGGGATCCTGGATTTGGGTGGAGGATCTACACAGATCACTTTCCTTCCCAAGTCAAAGGTGATTCAAATTTTGTGTTGATACAGTCTGGTATGGATTTGTCTATTTTAATGTGTAATTATCCTTAATGCTCTTCTAAACATTTTTTTCATGCAACAGAAAACAGTTCAGTCTGCTCCCTCCACATACATTGCCCAGTTCAACCTGTTCAACCACACATATCAACTCTACACACACAGGTAAATGAAGATTAAGAGGATCCTAGTATTCATCATTTTAAATTATTAAGATAAAATAACACAGGTGCTGTCAATAGCTTACCAATTTTTTTTTCCACTGTCACATAGCTACCTTGGAAATGGACTGTTTGCAGCTCGACTGGCAACACTTGGAGCTCTAGGATCTGATGGTAGAGAATTTGCAACCTTTTATTAACTTCTCTATCTTTGTGTGCAGAAAAAAATGTTCTTTAATACAGTTAATAGGTTCAATGGATGATGACAGACTTTGCTTGTTTTTGTTTTTCTAGGTCTGGAGTGGAAAGTCTTCACTAGTTCCTGTCTACCAAAGAAGTTCAGAGAAGATGTGACTTTTGGTGGGACTACCTACAAAGTTAGCGGGATTCCAGATGGTAAGATAGAAGCACTGAGGTTTTGATTGCCTTCCCAGTGTCTTGGATCCAGCAATGCCTACATTCTGATCCCAGCCCTGAAACACAATAGTGTACAGTATAGTACAGTTTCACATGAGAACATTTGACCTCTGAAGGTTCTGTACCCTTGGCGCCAAACACATGTTTTGTCATCCTCTGACTTTCTGTCTTCCCTCTTGAACAATTATACTGCAGTCAACCTTGTATTTAAATGAAAAGAAAACTGTCAGTTAACTTCGCAAATAAGGCAGTCACTCCCATACCACAGTCAAGTAGCCAAAAGATGCTGGGCTTGTCCCTGAGTTGTTATTTTTTTGTGTAACGAGTGGCTTGATCTGGACCGCTCACAATTATGTGGTAAAAATAGTCAGCCCAACAGGGCTGCGCTAACTGCTGCTCTTGTCAGCACATGGTTTTTGCCGGCACAAATGAGCCAACCATACCCACGGGACTGTGTGAAACTTGTCTTTCTGGGGCTTCCCTTGCATTTCTTCTGGTGAGCCCCCTAACTTTAACCCCAGGCTAACCTCAGATTGGCTCTCACAATTGCATTCCAGCCATCACTGCTGCAATCCACCTTTAACTCGTGGTTTACTGCATCGTTTTTGGTCTGAGTTACATCATTCTTTGACAGATGTACATTTAGCCTCTCTCTCTCTCTCCTCAGGCTATGCTGGCTATAAACTGTGCTACTATGAGGTGATGAAGGTCATTAAAGGAAAAGTGCACCAGCCCTATGAAGTGAAAGGCAGCAGCATCTTCTATGCTTTCTCCTACTATTTTGACAGAGCTGTGGAAACGGGCCTCATTGGTAAGCGGAGTCACCTTCCAGCACTGTCATCTCTCATGCTAACTTTCACCTACTGTACAAAATGGGTATTCAGATTACATGTTTATGTTTTCTTTACAGACAGCAGCCGAGGTGGTAAAGTAGAAGTCAGAGATTTTAAGAAAAGAGCCAAAGAAGGTATGAGTTACATGTTATGTTCTCAAGGGTTGTGTATGAAAACAATAATCTTACACATTATATATATATATACAGGTATATCCTTCTTCTAACCGCTGAATCTTTGTACAAAACATGCTCTAAACTCTGAACCTTGTTTGTGCCCAAACTCTTGGCATGTTTCTGCTATAGTGGCAGAACTTGTCCTGTCACACGGAGTTTATGACAGCAGTAAAATGTAACCGATTATGTGCTAAAGTGTGATACGGAGACGCAAATGTATTTTATTACAAGATAAATACCGGTATATGCTGCCATCAAAGTAACATTTTAGCACATTTAACCAAAGCCATATACACCAGGCTTATGCGCCACGGATGTGACACCTATCCACGTAGAAACAGATTCATATCAAGTCAGGATGAATTGGTGTGTTATATAAGGCTGTTTGTGTTGTGGGAACACTGTCACATGGTCTGGCTCAGGCTGGGTTGGCAGCTGAGCTGAAGATGTCTGTCTGGTCCAGGCAGGAGGGCACCTGACAGCCACACACCACCTGGGGGCTGACACATACTGAAACACAAACAGTGTGTGCAAGGCTGTTTAACATCACCAACCACCCACCCACCCACCCGCAGCCTTGTGTTGACCCTCAGCCATTCCCCTCGCACCTCCCTGTTTATTCAGCCAAACAAAACAGAAATGTCATCTTTTAATCATGTAACACAGGGGTTAGAAACGCTTTTTATTGTTGCAGGAATGTGGCTGTTTTAAATGATGCAGCTGTGAGTTTCCATAAAGTGTTTATTGTCAATCCTATGTGAAAACTGTGTTAATATCATGTCTACAACTGTTTTTCAGTGTGCAACAAAATGGCCAAATACCGTGCTATCAGCCCCTTCCTCTGCATGGATTTGACATACATCACTTGCCTGCTAAAGGAGGGCTTCGGCTTTAAGGACAACACCGTGCTGCAGGTGAGTCAGTTTGGGCCAGGTTACCATGAACAGTGGAAGTCAGAACATTACAATTCTCTCTAAACAGTATTTCACATTAAATAAAGTTGTAGGTCTTAAAATGTATATGACAGTCATTGGAGACTGTTGGCTTCTTGCGGTTTTGAAGGAGATCCTCTTCTGTCTGTTTCACAGCTTGCAAAGAAGGTCAACAACGTGGAGACAAGCTGGGCCCTGGGGGCCACCTTTGACTACTTCCGAAACCTCAACATCCAGTAAGGACGGTTTGCTGTCACTGCAGCCAGCACTGAGAGGGACAGTCTGTCACTGTGGGGCTTCCCTTCCTCCATCCACCCCCAATCAGCCCGTCCCCTCACAGACACCACCCAACACACTCCTCACCCAGCGCCCCACCTCTTTTCCTTAACTGTGGCACCCTGCAACCAATCTGAGAACTGTTGAAAAAGAAATCACTATATTTTTATAAGGCCAGCTATTTCTACTGTATGTTGAGCTCATTACTGGTGGGCTGAGTTTATTTTTGTAAAACGTTTACATTTTTGATTCCTTATGGGTGTCTGAGCTGAAATGTCTTTCTCACCTACCTGTAAAGTGTGTACAGGGTAGTACAGACACAGTCATGGTATTTTGGTATTTACTGTGGTCCTAATGTGCACTGCTGGTGCAGACACTGGTTGCTTTAAGTGCAGCCATTAGTTTTCTCTTAAATGCTTGTTTTTCAGTTTAGAACAAAATTATTTTATAATACCCAGATTTGCCCCTAGTTTACATGAGTTAGACAACATTGGCAATAAAGCAGATAACAATACAGCTTCATTTTATTCAACTTTGCACATTACACTTTAATTGCAGATATTGTAGCTAAAACGTGATCACTTTGCTTTCATGTCGTCTACGTTGTTGTATATATTCATCAGGTCGTATTAGCTTTGCTGTCACTCAAGGGGAAGCAAAGAGTGTGCAGATGAGACAGAGTATGATGTACAGCTGTTACATGTATGAGATTAATTCCTGTACTTTAAAGTTTAGTAATTTTGGTTTGTTTTGTCTAGAGTGAAACAGTGCTCATCCCAGAGGCTAAATTGCAGGGCCGCAGGCCTGAACTGTGTTTTAGACCGGCAATAAAAATAGTGCTCATCAAGGGTAACTATCTACATAATTTACAGCCATTAAATACAGAAAATGTAAACAGAAATTATGGAAAGCATTTTAAAGCTCATGACCCCTTCGTGTGTAGGGATGTGACTCGTTCCTATAGAACAGCAATGTTGTATTCTGCTGGTTATTTTCTTGTGAACTGTACAAATGTAGAGTATTTTAATTCCTCTCCTTTAATATCAACTTTTGAAAGTTTTGTGCAACTGCGTTCTCAGCCACGTCTTTGCTGTCTTTTCAGTATTCATCTACAATAACTACTGCTGTATATACTTATTGTAAACTTTTATCAAATAACATGTCAAACTGCTTTTTACATTGCAAAAACTTCATGCTGCACAGTTGCTCTGAAATGCCTCATTGTTCATAAGGCTGATGACTAACAAATGTAAATTGTTGATTTATTAAATCGAGTGTATTCTATATATGTATGTTTTAATAAAATATTAAATAATGTAAATTCTATGTTTTTATTGATGTTGTCTTAAGAAAAAACATGTGGGAAATGTTACTATAAATATGTGAACAGTCCCAGGATACAGCACCCTTCATTCCAAATGAAGAGCATAATATGCAGGTTAAAAGAATGGGTACGGAGGATTTCTTGTCTATGAACTATATCTGCAAAGAGCAATTTAAAATAACGACTATGGGAACTCTGCACATGGGCGCTGAGTTTACCTGATAAAAATAAATCAACAAGTAAAATATATCTTTATTTTATTTTACATTCACAAGTTTTACAGCCATATATCCTCCAGAGAAACAAACATACTCCGTGGCAAATGCATCACTTGCTTGCATATGACATGATCTGCTCCTGCAAAGGCAAAAGAGACATCAACTCAGAAACTGTGTAACCATTGAATTACGCTCACTAAATGCATGCTGCAGGCGAGTGGCATTGCAGATCTTTATACAAGACCTGTAAAACAGTGAATTCACAGGCTTTAATATGGAAAAAGTGTCACGTTTAACTTTGTGCCTCCATAGTGAAATGCCTTTACAACCCGTTACAGTTGTGTTGGTCTGAATCACTTAGTAGGGAATAAAGTCATTTCACATGAGTGGTCGGTAATAAAAGGGGTGTGAAAACACAAGCCAACACCGCTGTCCGCTGCCCCAAAGCCAGCCCTGCACCCCACCCACACACTTTTGGTAACACTAAATTTGGGGCTAAACTTAGATGCCATAGTAGTAGGTTCAGAACCCTGAAAATTATAGACACCGCTAAAGTAAAGCTCCGTGTAATCAGAAAAGAGGGTGGAGGGTGGGGTCAGTGTGGAGGTGGAGCTTCCACTTGACAGGTGGTTGATATTATCTGAGAGATCCAGGTTCAGTGGGATGTACAGTGGATGTTTGGAGGTAAAGACTAGAAGAGAAGGAGCATACTTTTAGAGTTGGGAGCATGTTGGTGGCCTGCAGACCAAAGGTGCGTAGGAGAACCACAGGAGCCACGTTAGTGGAATAAAGGCGTTTCATGAGGTCAATGGCCGCCATCATAGGCAGATTGTGCCTCTGGCGTTCAGTTTCATACTCCAACAGGTGCTGCATTGCTCCTGCACACAAGCAAACAAGACTCAGGGTTAAAATATGAAAACATGTTTTCCAAGGGTGTGAGTTTTAGTGTCTCTTTCATGTTTTCTATATGTCAATATAGTGCTGCTATTTTGACTCTGCAATATAAATGTTAAACAGAGGAAAGATACACATAATATCATACAACAGGATTTTCATTTCTGTGAAGGAGCAACTTACAGTGTTCTTGGAAGAAAACATCAAATAAATTATGCCGGAAAAGCTGATGCTTTTTATAATTCAGATCAACAGCACACGTTTGAGCTGAGATGATGGAAAAGAGCTTAGAGAAAACCACTGTGCTTTGGTTGCCGCGTTTGTGTCTGTTTAGAGCGCTCACTGACCCACGTCCTTCCCGTTAAAGGCCGCCTGGCTCAGGAGCTGTGTGAGGCAAGCCACATCCCCAAAGCCCAAGTTGGCTCCCTGACCCGCCAAGGGATGGACACGATGGGCTGCATCCCTGCAGAGACAAATATATCTCTCACTGTCTAAACACATTCAATGAGCGGAAGGCATTTCATGAACAGTGCAGAATCAAGGTGGAATTCCCTCATATGTACAACAGAAGAGTAGATTTTATTCTTGGCTCTTACCCAATCAGGGCCACCCGGTGTCTGACATACTCTGATGCATGACCTATGCCCAGAGGAAACATGACCCGACTCTTTGGGCCGATCCCTGCCACACTTGGGGGAAGTTGTCGTGGTGAACCTGCAGAAGGCATGAGGGCTGAGAGGGCACTGCGGAACAGAGATCCAGCAGTCTCAATGAGCTCTGACTGGTTCTCATTACTCCACTGTCCCACAGACAGGCAAGAAGACAGAGGAAGAAAAATGGTCGGAAGAGAGAGAAAACAGACATTATCCTTCTGAGTGGACAAAGAAATTAGCTGACACTGGAGCAATGCTGAACTCCAGGGCAGGGAAAGTTTTTTTCCTCTCTAACTAACTGGTTTGGCAGGGCTCTGAAAGCTGGGCTAATTAAAAGAAGATGCCGGCCAGGCTATGCAGTTGAATTAGCTCTGTTTGAAAAACATTCCATGCAGTAATGGTCGACACTGGGAGACCACAGGTTTAATTAGCAAACCAGGCCTGAAACCAAACGTGACTCAACCGTGGTGACCCCGTCCATCAGCAGGCCCAGTAAAAATAGCCAGCTTGGGAAAAAGGAGTTTCTCCAAACACAAAAAAATGGATAGGTATATCATTCTCACAGTGAAATATTAACATTGCATAAAGTTTGGGCCAAACAATGACAATATTGTTTGAATGAGTCACTGAAAACAACATTATATATATTCACCCTATTCTCTATATGTAGTAGATGTGCTAAAACATTATCAGCTGCAGAACGGTCAGAGTTCTTACAAAGGCAGAGTTGATTGCGTCCACAAAGCTCTCGTCATCTAGCTGCAGCAGTTCTTCTGCAAGCCGATGGCTGGTTGACCACACCAGAGAACTCTTTGTGTCCGACAGCTGCAGTGAACACAACATGAATGATACTGAAATACTATAGATACTTATGTGACAGGCAGATATTTTACAAGGCAAATTATGATTGTAAATTATGGAGATATATTACCGGTAACATCGCAATGGGTCCTGTTGGGAGGAACCTCTGCCATGCCACATTGTTCTCAGTGGGCTGTCAACACATAAATTTACTTAAGTATTACATGTTGAAATTCTCTGGCATTACATTGTACTGTATATAAAAAAAGTCACAGGACTGATGGGTGGGTGGGTGTATTGTTATCGCAAAGCAACAGATTATAATTGGCATCATTATGAATAACAGAGTAATGTACAATAATGATTGTTTAAATACTGGAATGTGTAGATTAGACACATTGTGTCCAAAGTGAAAAAGTCGACTTTTCATGAGATCAAAAGAATTATTCCTGATTTGTGGCAATGCACAAAAAAACAACACATAAAGAGATACATTTTCACTGAACAGGAAAGGGATGAAAAGTTATAACCTGAAAAAAACTGAAGCCATCAGGCAAACAGACCGGAGAAAAACAACATAATGGAAATATTCAAGTGAAGAACATGTCTTTCAGATTTGTATTTGGTTACAATAATTCAGTAAAACACTGAACTGTGTTTCATTATGTCACAAGTGTCAAACCATATGCCACGGAGGGCTGAGACCCTGCAGGTTTTCTTTTCAGCCCGTGAGTAAAGCAGGTGATTTCACTAATCAACACACCTTCAGTTTGAGGGGAGGAGCTAATCAGTAAAATCTGCTGGTTGTAAAGAACACCTGCAGGGTCTTGGCCCTCCATGGCTCATGGTTTGACACGCCTGACTGTACGTGCTGTGTGTATTGATTGTGATACCTCTGATAGGTGCAGGACAGCTACAACAGCAGACTGGTCATAATTCCACTTGACTGTGGGAATCCCTAATTCCTGCCTCACCATGGAGTTTGGCCCATCGGCACCAATCTGAAAAACAGATGAGCCAGAGGAAAATGTGAAAAAAAACAGAAAAGCAGACAATCAAATATAGGTAGTGTCATGAAACAAACTGACCAGCAGCTTGGTCTGAAGGGTCTCGCCGCTGGCCAGGGTGACCTGGACCCATGGGATGGAGTCGGCAGCGTGGTGGGGCATTGGCCATGTGTACTTCACCACTTTGGATCTATACTTAACTTGCACATTATCTGACAGAAAACAAAGACATAAAATTGCTGACTACAAAGGCAACAACACAGAAAAAAGCTGTCTTCCTTCAAATAAAATAGCAACTGAAGTGACTGTTTCACAACAAAGGATTCCATCGTCCTGCATGTGCATCATTACACTGCTGCATTTTCCTCCAAAATCTAGAGGATAGCTGAGGCAGAAAAAGCAGTGGAAGATCTATAAACCACCTCATAAAACACTGGTTTTCCTCAGTGCCACATGGACTGCTGAACTTCACATTCGACAATCTTCTTAATGGTCTTGGTCGGCCACATTTCACTGACTAATAGTGTTTATCTACAGGCACACCGCACCATACTTTGCACATTCTGCCATCTATTTGGATTTTGTACAAAAAAATGCTCCATTTCCTAAAATATCTAGAGTTGGTTATCCTAACAAGAAAGGATCCTTGTCATGTCAACTTGGATCTGGACCCATCCTGCAGAAAAGCTACTGATTCCTCAACACAAATGGCAAATATGGGCTTTTAGTAATTGGTGAGCATGGTTACATTGAAACCAGCTGGTTTGGAGCTCAGTCCTCATGTACAGCATCTTGAGCATAACAACACTGGGTAAAATGAAAAGAGAGAAAGAAGCGGACAAATGGGAGGCACATGCGGCAAAACGTGCAGTAACCACACATCCACTCTTTGGTGCAAAATGTTGAAAACTGTTTATAAATATGCCACTTTAATTGTCAAGCACATAGCGTAGAGAAGTTTTATTTGCGAACCTCACAAAAGTTGGTCTAATGTCAAGAACAATACCGGACTATACACTATGAGCTTTTTAGTGTCTTGAGAGGTGGCAGAAATGTGAGCACATGGCAGCTTTAAATAGGTCACTGGACCACTTCACGTGTCTTCACAGGGTGCGGGAGCTCTGCACTTCTCACAATATAAGGTTTTGATTAAAATTGCAAGAAAAACATGGATGCGCCAAAGGCTTAAGTTGTCTTTAAAAACAGTCACCGGGAGAGAGTACAAATAAACAAAACCTGGGGACAGGATGGAATAAATGTGGTGGCATTAGGTGCCAGACTTCATGTCCCTCAAGCAGATGGAACAGGACTCACAGCTCAGCCACTGAAGGGCTTTGTGTATAAATCATAAATGATGTGCATTTGCTTACCGGATATGCTGTCCAGCTGTTTAGTGAGTGCAGCCACAACTACATCGTTCTCCACAATGTATGCCATCTCATCCTGCAGGTTCTCCTTATCGAATGTGATCAGGGCATCTGAGCAGGCATCCCAAACCTAAATGAGAGGCCCATTATACTTGTGGTTATCCTTAATGCATCTCCTCTCCCTATATATAGCTTGGCAGAGAAGCGCTGCTTCATTGAGCTAAACACATCAAAGTTGTTAGCTGCTGATGGAGGCTGGCACAGCAGTATACATCAAACCCCAAGCCATGAGGGTCACCAACACCCCTCTGGCTGGCCGGCTGACTTCTTCTTAATGGAGCTCCCTGAGGTGGAGGACCAAATGACATTTTGTGATGTGGATTTCTGCAAACATCTTCATGGAAACACAAATAACAAATGACATGTTTGTGAACATTACAGAGTAAGTCAATATTTATCCACAACCAAAAGCGGCAGAATGAGATATAGTTTGCGACTACTGTAATTTCAACCCTGAAAGCACTGTTTGAGTTAAACATGACGGGGTGAAAAGTGTTTGTACAAGGTTAATCCTCTCCTGGGTTATAACTATGGTGACAGAACCCATCATTCTACAGTAATATGCTGCTGCACTACTTTTTTCCAGCTTGCCATAAAGTAGGGGGATATACCCTCCAGAAAACCACTAATGGCAGAGGGTTTGCCGCTTGTGATAAGTGGTTGGGAAGAATGATTTACTGAGACCAGCCCAAAAATTGTTTTGGTTTTGTTTAATGCAGGGTGAAATGATTCAGCTTTAGGGAAGAATGAGTTACTACATATTGTACAAAAATTAAACAATTCTAGCAACTTTACAAATAAAATCTCGGTACAAGGGTGGTTCAAAAGAGTCAACGCTGCTTCCTTCTGTTTCAGATCTGAGTCCTGAGTGCTTAGCACACATTTAAGGTGGAAGAGTATTTTACTGCACAGAAAGAATGTTATTTAGAACTAACCTTATTCTACATACTGTACTTTCCAGAACTCAGGCTGAGATGTAAAGTATATGACTGAGATGTAGCCGACAAACAACAGAGTGGTAGCACAGTGAAGGTACAGTATAATGGGAGAGGTGTCAGGAAGGGCATCTGATGTAAAAAACCTATGCCAGATCAAACATGCGAATCATTGCTATTTTGCTGTGGCGACCCCTGAGGGGAGCAGCCGAAAGGAGAAGAAGAAGACACTACCTTAATCACTTTTAGGCACTGCATGATGACATCTTATGCCCAGAGAGAAACCCCGTGGTTGAGTGTTTGGTACACACTGACCACATCTTACAAGATGGACTGAGCCTGCACCCACAGCCGTAAAGCGGGCTCATTTGCAGCAAACAACCACTCTCCTAATCTTTCATCTTCTTCCCCTTGTTCACGTGAATCTTAATAATTAGAAGACCTTGGTTAAACGTACCAGTTTCTAAATGTCAAAATGGTTTACTCTTCATAAAAAACAAGCTTTTAATAAATAAATCTTGCATGGCCAGAGAGCCAGCCAGGACTCACTATAGTCCAAGAAATGAACTTTTTTAAATGCACCATGTTTTCTTTGGCGTTCCTACTGCAGCTTACTTTGTAGCACTACTGAGAGAGCAAAAACTGCAAATAGGAATGAACAAAATGCATGTTACATGAAACCACTGTTTGCCATTTTAATGTGAACAATTACATACCATATACATGATTATATGATGCAGCATTGTGTTGCTTGTTCATTAAGCTGAATGACTGACTAGAAGCTGAGTGTCACAGATTTTCGTCTCCACAAATTGTATGGTGCGTTGATTGATGGATGACAGAAATACATACAGTAGGCCAGTAAATTAGAAAGTTGGGAGAACATATGAAGAAAAAATTAAGTTGTGGAACAGATGGATCCTGGGAGATGCTGAGAATTGTAGTACGTTGAACTACTGTGAGCAGATTTCATAAAGCTGTTCAATGTAAACATGAGCTGAAGGGGTTTGTACCTGCATCTTTTTGTAAGGCTTGTATCTCATCTTTGTGATGTGCTCCCATGCTCCAATACCTGAATGAAAACAAAAAAAACCCCATAAATATCCAGACTCTATACAGCTGTGTCTAGTAGTATTTTATGCAATCCTAATTATGTTCAAATTGTGAACAGGTCAAAATAAGTATGTATGTACTGTATATCTAATTTAGTTTCTGTGCGATGGATTAAAAATTCCTACAAGTAGTGTTTCTAAAAGCTGCATTGCATAGGATTTGCAGGGATCTATTTTCAAAAAAGTAATATAATACACATAATTACAGTATTTTCCAGATTAAAAGTTGAGTTTTTTTAATAGTCTGGGTAGGGGAGCATCAAATACATCAGAGCGACTCATATTTTGAATAAATTCAACTATAGGGTGTTTGTCACACTGACAGCCGGTAGAGGAGGTGAGCCACGAGCTCTCGCTTCTGGTGTCAAGCGTGCTGCCGCCCGGCCGAGCGCTTGAAGCACGTTCCCCGAACAAATGTGACCTGTCCTGCAGAGCGACTAATACACATTTTTTTCTTCTTCATTATGCATTTTTTGGCTTGTGCGACCAACATACCGGAGCGACATATCACCCGGAAAATATGGTATATTTTCTTTAGTACACTGCATGGCCAAAAAAAGGTCACCACCTGAATTTAACTAAGCAAATACGTATGAGCCTCCCATTGGATAATTTCTGCATGGGTGATTATGTTTCAGCTCGCAATAAGTGATATAAAGATAGTGGCGAACCATCATCTTTGAATAAAAAATGTGGTTGGAAAAAAATCTTGAATGATCATGACCGGTAATCACCTAAATGTGTGGTGAAATCAAATTGTTAACTAATTGTAATTGTTAGCTAGAGATGGCATCCATCCACTTGGGACGGAGCCGCTCTACTCTCTAGAAATATGGCCAACTTTATTAGCTGTATAAAATGACCCTGAGTCGAGTCCAGGCTACAGAGTGACAAAACCCTAACCCATCCCTCTGCAGCTTCCCCATCACAGTTACCCACGCGTAGCTTTATAGAAACTGTGTCTGCTCCCCACCCAACTAAATTGTCTAAATCTAGATCTAGAAAAAGAATAGGGAATCAGAACAACATAATAAAAATAAAATTTAGGCCCTTGGAAACTACAGAAACTAAAAATATGAAAATTAAATGTAGACTATTAAACATAAGATCATTGTCATCCAAGTCTCTTTTAATTAATGATTTAATTAGCGATCCCCCAAATTGACTTACTTAGCCTCTCGGAAACATGGCTGCATCAGGATGAATATGTAGCCTTAAATGAACCCACCCCCCCAGCCACGTTAACTGTCATATTCCTAGAATTACAG
>JAQQAE010004494.1:0-18697 GCA_029823295.1 Pseudamia nigra | reverse complement strand
GCTGGAGGCTATCCCAGCTGACTTGAGCGAAGGCAGGGTACACCCTGGATGAGTCGCCATTTTTCTGGTTATTTGGTTCATTTCTGTGTTCCTTTTTTAGTTTTACTCATGTTCTTAATGATTTTGTTCATTTTTTACTTATTTTTGCCATTAAAGTATCAAATTCATGCCAGTATGTGCTTTATGAATAAATCAAATCCATGTTGGTCATCTCTTCCAGAGTGAGAAGGCCATCCAGCTTTGACACAGAATCCAAAATCATGTGTTTAATCATCACCAGTGAGAATTCTGACAGTAGAAGCTGGATAGACAGCGTGTCTCCAGAATCTAAAATTAATCACAACAGATAGACTACAGAGCTGAGATTTGCATATTAAAAATGGAAGCCCCGAACAGGAAACTGATGACTTTTTAAAATAATGTTTTCTTTGGTGGAGGTCCCACTTTGTCTGAATGAAGCTGCCTACCTCTTCAATTCACAAACACAACAGTCCTTATTGGTTCAAGATGAACACGTAGCCAACAGCATTTCAGGCAACGTTCCAACTCTAGTCTGGAACAACAGTGGAGAACACAAACAAACATGAAAATATAGGAAAATGCCAGGGGTGTAGGCGAACAAAATGAGTCAGTTGTCCTCTAAGTGAAGGTTGCAGTCAAAGTGTGTTTTTCCTCCTAAGTGGGTTAGCTGTAAGTGGGCCAGTGGACGCTATTTCTGTGACTCTCACAGCAGGAGGGGGAGGAGGGATGAGGTCTACTTTAAATGACATCCAGAGATGGGAAATGTGGCACCGTCTGATCAGACAATAATCGGTAGGGCATCATCCCGTCCTCTGGGAGATGCAGAGATGGGTTCTAAGCGACGCGCTGTCTGGGCGTTGATGTGCGCCGGAAAATCTTCCTGCTGCAAACCCCAGCTGGGAAAATTTAAATGAGGAGTCTGAGAGAGATCCTACCATCCACACATCCCTGAGCAGTGAATCTAAAGGCATCTGTTCTGTGACTGTGACAAAATATACTTACACGATGCATTCATGACCATTTCCATTGTTTTCATCCTCATTCTGGTCCCTCTATGCTAGACAGCAGTGCTGATTGTAGACTCTAAATCTAAAAGTGTGCTTTGCGTTTCCCCTGCAACCTAAAGTTCCAGGTATTTTATTAAAATCAGGCTGGTGACATATGGGGGATGCTTCATGTCTCACAGAACAATACAGAATACAATACGGAATTACCACAAAAAAATATCAAATATAATTAATGTGGCACTTGTATGTTTTTCTGATGAAAATCTAGGACCGAGACACTGCATAAAGAAATGATATTTTGCAAATCAAGGTGATGTGCGGCAGTTTTACCTGAGCATCATAAACTCACCTCAGCTGCACTGTGTTTATATTGATCCACTGTCATTCATATTATACCATACAGTGTTGGTAGAGGGCACGGAAACAGTACTGAAGTAAAAGTACTGTTACTATATGCACTTAGATGGATAGATGGATGGATGGATGGATGGATGGATGGATGGTCCTTTTTTCATTTCTATTGCAAAACACTCTTGTGCTCCCTAAGTCCACATTCAGCACACAGCCCCACCCTGTCAAGGTTCGTCCATATTTAAAATGGTTACTTTTAAACATGGTGGTGCAGTGCATAGCACTTGTGCCTCACCACTAGAAGGTCCTGGGTTCCAACCCAACTGTTTGCATGTTCTCCCCAAATCTGCGTGGGTTCACTGCGGGTACTCTGTCTTCCTCCCACATCAAAACCTGCACTAGGGGTTCGGTGGATTGGTCACTCTAAAATGTCCATAGGTATGAATGTGAGTGTGAATGGTTGTCTCTCTCTATATGTCAGCCCCCCCCCCCGAAGATGGATGGATGGATAGACTTTAAAACATATTTTTTTGTACTTCTGTTACTGTCAAACTGGTTTTACTTCATCTTCAGTACTAACACAGTCAGTTTGACTATGATTGGTTCTGACTTGTCACAAGATCTCTCATGAATACAAGATATTTTCTTGTTACGAGTTACTGTTTCACATAACTATGAGATATACATTACAGATACATTATTTCATAATTATGAGAAACATTTCAGGCTTTCAGCAATCTCTCGTATTCTACAGACGGTGTAAGCCATGCTGCTGTCAGATTTAATCTGCTTTTATTTCTTTCTCAGAGACACTAGGACATATTATTGTTTCATAGCGAGGATGGCAATATCAATATATTTCACTACATAGACATCTCAAGTCATTGGGATTGTTCAGGCGCAGCCCACACTGATCTAGTAGAAGTCGCTGTCTTTCTGCAGGAGCAGCTGGACCTGTATGGGATACTTCATGGATATAAATCCATGTATTTAAAATGCAACTGGGTGGTGCAGTGCGTAGTACGGGTGCCTCACAACTAGAAGGTCCTGGGTTGGCCAGCGGAGTCTTTCTGTGTGGAGATTGCATGTTCCCCCCATATCTGCGTGGGTTCTCTCCGGGTACTCCAGCTTCCTCCCACAACCAAAAACCTGCACCAGGGGTTAGGTGAATTGGTCACAATAAAATGTCCATAGGCACGAATGTGAGCGTGGATGGTGTCTGTTTCTATATGTCAGCCCTGTGGTGAACTGGCGATTCATCCAGGGTGTACCCCACGTTCACCCTAAGTCTGCTGGGATAGGCTCCCGTGCCCCCTGTCCCTGACCCCTGTGAGGTAGAAAGTGGTGGTAGTTGAAAATGCATCCAGGCTGGTGTTCTGCACTTTGTAATGCACATGCACACAACAGAAATACAAAGTCTTGTAATTCCATACTTTCAAAATACTACAAACACAGTACCACAAAATAAGCAATATTTCATATGTCCCATCGTTAGTTATGGAACCAAGGGGAGATAAAATCATCATAGACATATCTCAAAATTATGACGTAGTGGGTCTTTTTTTTGGGTTTGATGAAGGCAGTGCATTTTTTTAGTTTAAACTCAAAACCCAATAAAGTGCATTTTTACTGTATGGAACCTTCAAACTGAGAATTTTATGGCAATCACATCAATTCAATTTGTATAGCACTAATCATAATTGCTGAGTATGTCTAGGTGTTTCACAATTTAAGGCCATGACCTCATGACTATACAGACAGACAATCACTCACAACTATGGAGAATTTAGAGCAGCCAATTCACCTGGTACATGTTTTTGGTTGTGGGAGGAAGCCGGAGTACCCAGAGAGAACCCACGCAGACACAGCAAGAACATGCAAACCCCACACAGGAGGGACCCACCGCCCAGGGTTGGGATCAAACCCAGGACTTTCTTGCTGTGAGGCACGAGTGCTACCAACTTACACCACTGTGTCACCCGACATCAAATCACATGGGACTCATTTATGGTGTTTTCCTACTTTAAATTCTACGTTGGTTATTGAAGAGAGGGGGGATTGCAGCCACTGCTGCTGCCACACGTTGAGCCTTTTACTGTGAGTCTCAGACACTGAAGGTCTCCAATCCGTTCACTGCCCCTCCCGATCTCACGTCAAACCTGGACTGACTTTCATAAGACCTGTTCTCCGCACAACATAAACCAAATAACGCACCTAGTTTGAATAACGTTTCTCAATTTGTGTGTCCAGGCATCCAAAGTCCTGCCCAGCCTGAAGAGTCTGCCCAGTGGAACTCTGTTTCTGGCCCACGGGACCGCTGATGGTGCGCACATCTCTATTATCACGGTCATTTGCATAGGACCTTGTAATGTGTGTTATTAAAGGTGATGTGAGTCTTTTCATCGGTGTGTGTCCTTCAGAATTTTTCTCTCCATTCACATCTCTCCAGCTTGACATCATTTAACCAGCGGTGGGATTAACCCGGACCACACTTATGTTGCATGTCTTGTTTTTTTCCACAGCAAATGTTCACTTCCAACACTCAGCAGAGCTCATCAAACACTTTATTAAAATTGGAGCCAACTACACCATGCAGGTAAGGGTTGCCACTCATCCTGATGTTAATCATACATGCTCTGTAGCTCATCATCTGACACTGTTTTGCTTATTCTACAGTACAGAATGTGAAACATTTCTGCTGCTGCACAGAAATCCATCAGATGAAAAATATTTGGGGCCTTTCACATGGTTCAACAGATATTTCTCAGTATTTTTAGGCTTTTTGGGATCCCCTTAGAATTTGAAATTTTTGATGGAGTCTGTATTATTGCAGATAATTTTCTGTAAAACCTTTGGAGGGAAAAAAAAACATCAAAACATCCCAACATGTAGGCGAAATGTGAGCTTTAAGTGTCAACGGAGATGAAAATGCAGCTCGCTGTGGGTTGTATTTTCCACTGTTAATGACCTTGAGCTCATAAAACCCTCGAGTGGACTCAAAACATCATCAAATGAGAAGTTCCCAGCCAGTGAAAAGTTTGAGGTATTCTCCAAAGAGAAAAAAGAAATTCCGACAAAAACAGGACTTAAAAATGTACACATCTGAGTTGGATTTTTTTTTTTTTTTTTTGGAAAAATTCTCATTTGCTTCCTGAGCAGATGGACTTACCTCTCTGCTGTTCGGTCGACCTTGTCTCTGTGCAGATCTTTCCAGACGAGGGACATTTCCTGTCAAGACGCAGCCGGATTCAACTGACTCACTCCCTAATTGGCTATTTCAGAGGATGTCTGCTCGACGCGTCAGCGCTTCTCAGCCGACAACAGGATGACGAGTGAGAGTGTGTGTGGTTCTTACTGGACAACAGCCTGTGTGTGTGTGTGTTTGAGTGTACATGCCCTGGTAGACTGAATCAGAGTGTGTGTTTGTGTTTTTTACCTGTAGCACAATGTTTGATGGCTTCTTCTGAACATATCAGACTAGTTTATATGGTTCCTTCTGGTAGTAGATTAAAGTCAGCTTTGTGTTGAATTCCACGTTGTAGTTTTCAGTGACGAGGCTTTGAGATGAGCTGCAGCTGTGAACAGACACTGACCTGTCACTACTGTGTGTACAGTCAACACGCGGTTCCCTCCCCTCAGCAGGACGTCAGCACTGACGATTTGGTTTTATTCGTTGGTTAGACAATGGAATTATCTCCGCCATACATGCAGACCAGTTAAACTGAATATAATGCATTTTTTGTACAACCGTGTTCCCAAAAAAGTTGAGTCACTGTGTAAAATGTAAATAAATCCATAATGGGATCTGCAAATTATTAAAACCCTGTATCTCAGGGGTTTTCAACCAATTTTGATCCAGGGACCACCATTCTGACTAAGAATCAACCTGGAGACCACCGAGGACAAGTGTTGAAATTAGTTTTAGCACATAGAGAATTGCGACTGATCCTATCTCGACTCTTGAGTCCGGTCATCTGGTGCACGATTGAACGTGCCTCGCACACAGCTGAAGATCGCCACCACAACTCACGCCTGGTAACTGGCACCATCTGTTGACAGTGGACATCGATTTTGTTGCGCCACCTATCATCTACATACCCAACTATTATCAAAGTCGTGAAGTCCAGTCATGATTGCCGCACATCACCGAGATGGACTCCTGGTGATTCAACATGTTGAATCGGCACAATGTCTGGCGGGACGTCATCAAGGCTAAAAAATCTGGGTGGGGAACCACCGCACATCAAGCAGATTTCCAGTTGGGTTGGGACGAGGTGAGTCATGATTCTCTATGTGCGACTGGCTTTAGTGTGATTTCTGGGTGTGGGGAATTGCACAGAGTCTGTCTATTTTTGGCAGTATGGAGGTGCATAGGGACAGTCTCAGATCATTCCCTGGCTCCAGTCTTGCGCTGTACTTGGGTTTGTATTCCATTTACCTCGGAACTGGGAGTAACGTAAAATCCGAGCTGATCACATTCCAGCTGCAAAATCGGAAAAACATCGATGCATACTGGAATGCCGGCTCATACCTTCCAAACACACATCCATTCTATGTGATAACACTTGTACGTGATATTTACACATGCAAACAGTGTTGTAACTTGAAATGGATCAAAAATGAAGAGTACGATGTGCGGAGCTGATGTAATATAAAACAACCACTACACCAGAAATGAGTAGTGTTCATTCAGGGTTTCGAGTGTCAGCCATATGGAGTTGCAAAGTCACGGATGGTAGGGTTGCTCTGAATTTCTGGCTTAAGGGGGGTGTTCCATTGAACTTTCTGACTGGGAACTCAGAAATTCACCTGGAGCACAAATTTCTTCTTTAGGTCTGTGAAGGTTCTTAGTCATCCAGGTCATGGTATCCCAGGCGTGTGATTATCTTCTGTCAACTGGACTGGATATTTGGATTGAAGACATTTCACTACCTGTCCAGGGAGCTTCTTCAGTTCTAACTGGTCTCCTGGGTCATTCACACCCCTCCTCCTGTCACCATCCTCAAGGTGAAACCTTTAATGACCCTCCACAACCCTGCCTCGGTCAGGGACAGGGACCCTAATGACTCTGTAACAAACCTGGCCCAGGTGGAACTAACACGTCTTAGGATAGGAGCCACAGAGGATAAATTCTGGATGCCTGCATGAGACCGATTAAGAAGCTTCCTGGATAGGCAGTGAAACGTCTTCAATCCAAATATCCAGTTCAGTCGACAGAAGAAAACCACAATCCTTGCATTGTTTTTCAGGTGCGCTGATGTGGAAAATCCACACCCACACAGATACAGTACGTAGTTACGAAATAAAAAAAATCATCTACACATCGAAATAAGGCCCGGTGCCTTTTACAATGCCTTCACAGACCACCAGGGGGCTGCAGACCACTGGTTGAAATCCTCTTCTGTGTCTTATGAAAAGTAGCACAAACACAATGTTTCAAAATGTTGAACCTAAGACATTTTATTTATTTATTTATTCATTGAAACTACACAAAAAATACATGTGTCAAGAGCCACAATAAATATTTGAACCCTATGTACCTTATGACATATGACACATTTTAGCAAGCAGTGTTTTTTGCCTTGTTCATTTTCATTTTTTTCATTTAATGGATTATTTTGTCTATTATTGGTCTTTTTTTCATTATTTTGGTCATTTCTGATCGCCATTTTATTCATTTTTGTGAAAATTTGAGAGTTTTTAATGATTATTTTAGCTAATTACTGTTCATATTGTGGAATATTTTGTTCATTATTTTGCTCGTTTTGGGTCAGCTTTTGTTTTTCCCACTATTTTGTTCATTTCTTAATTTCATTTTCCTCAGGTTGGTTTATTATTTTAGCCACTTTTTGCAAATGTTCCTTCCAGGAGCAACTGCGTCAGGAGTGAAGAGATCCTTGATCTCAGATTATAGCTGCTCAACAGTTCAGGGTCTTTTTTGTTGAATTTCACTTGTAACAGGTGACACGTCAGGACTGCATCAGACGAGTTTAGCACCCAGACTCTTTTACTGCCGGGCTGTACTGTTGGAGTATTCCCTAGAGAGCACATTGTGCATGATCCCTCGAAAAATTACATTTTAACTTGTCCATTTTCCACAGTGCCTCAGTCCATTTGAGATGAATTTGGGTGCAGAGAAGAGAGGAATCATCACATTATGTTTCAGTTTCCATTTGACACAGTGACGCAGCTCTAGTACATGGGCTGGTATTTACTAGACGGCTTTCTGTTAGTTTGAAACCTAGTGCCTCCCTGTTGTTGACCTGCAAAGAAAGGCACTGAAGAACTTAGGAGCACTGATGAGTAGACGAACCTCGCTCCTCCACATTCAAATCATCATGATTTCAGGGAGCAGTCGTTGGCGCCGAGATGGAATCAATGACGAATCACCTCTCAAAGCACACATGTACTGGACCACAACCAAAAACTAACACAAAGCCAAAACCCAGTGTGGCATGAACATTAAATAACCTCCAAAGAAGCCAAATGTAATGGCTGTAATGCTGGGAGGACGGTGTCAGGACTCAGCCTCATTTGGTCGACCCTGGTTAATATTAGAATGGGGCCACCTACATGCTGGATGGGCTGCACCTGTTTTATCACCCAAATAATCAACAATCTGTCTCCCGCATGATGGAAACTGGCCCATATTCACATAACTCACATAATGCCCTTTACTGAGACGCCAAATACAGACTGCATTTAAGCCATGGAGAAGCCCTGTGTGACATCACCCGTAGGTTTTGTAATGAGCCACTCGGGCAGCTGGAACGTGGAGGCTTTGGTTGTGAACATACTGATTCTAAAATATACTCGGAGGTGGGATGTGATGGAACGAAGGCTGAATGACTGCTTTTCCAGGGAGTCGGGGGTGGGGATTGAGGAAGGAAGCCCAGACTTTTCTCTCTCCAGCTACTTCATCCAACTCTTCTGGGGGGATTCCAAGGCGTTCCCAGGCCAGGGCTCTTCCCCGGGGCCTCCTCCTAGTGGGACATGCCCTGAACACCTTACCAGGGACGCGTTCAGGAGACATCTGAACAAGGTGCCCAAGCCACCTCATCTGGCTCCTCTGGACGTGGAGGAGCAGTGGCTCTACTCTGAGCTTCTCCAGAATGACTGAGCTTCTCATCCTATCTCTAAGTTAGAGCTCACCACCCTGCAGAGGAAACTCATTTCAGCCGCTTGTATCCTGGATCTTATCCTTTCAGTCATGACCCAAAGCTCATGATCATAATCGTGCATCTGCATCATCTAAATGTGGCAGTTATATATAAATTCAACTCTGTACAGTGTCCACAAGTGGTAATAAAATACTGTTGTTTGTACTGGGCTGCAAGCATGTTTCTTTCTGCTTCAAAGATGCTCAAATCATGGCACTTTCTGACATTTCATCAGGAGCTTGGACAGTGAAGATTCTATATATCTGTCGGGTGGAAGGTGCGGTAATCGTGTTCCCGCAAAGAAAAAGGTTTCCCATACTGTCAGGGTTGAACATCTAAGATTTGTGCGTGTCCCTGTGAGTGTCAAGACCCAAAGTTCACATACGCATGCAGAGGGGGTGTTCCGACCGGTCTCTGTGTACATTTTGTACCAAGTTTGGTACATTTTCAAGGCCTTATGGAGGCACACCTTAACACAGAAAGGCCGTTCACGAGCCAGCAGGTGATGTCACAGGCGCCCTCTCACTAATCTTACCTCAGATGTCCTTAAACATTTGGCGTGAACTCATTTTTGTGCTCATTCCTAAGTTCTCCAGTGCCTCCGTCGCTCCATTAGTTACTCACTGCCGGCGCAGAGACCCGACTTTACATGAGCTCACACTTGTCTCACCGACGGAACCTTTTCATTTGGACTAAACGAGGCTTTGGCGTGAACAGACTACGAGCGCGCGCATCCCACTCCAGCCTTTTCAAATGTTCATTAAGAGCGTTAAGTGCAGACCTTGTCCTTGTTTCAGTTTCTGAGTGCGCTGCCTCTAAACAGTTTAGACCGTTCTGTTTCCGCTAGAATTGGTATATTTAAATTTGATATTGATCACTTTTCAAGGCGTTGGTCTAATAATGACTGGTTTCTTGTTTTAGCGGGACGTCGCAGTGAAAGGCAGTAATGGATTATCAAACGAAACCTGTCAAAGTCCGGAAAGTTTGTGATTTTGTTGCGTCTCGTTTCCTGTGATCTCCTGCCTTCTCCCGTACTTCAGGAAAATAAAATGTGAACTGTGTGTTTTCCGCTTGTAAAGACAGCAGCGCACATGTTTATTATAAGAAAAAAAAATCCAAAAAGAGTGTTTTTAATGTCTTGCAGATTAATGTGTTTTACCTTATTTCTGTACAGATTTACTTCTTCATGTTCTCTATTTATTTTAAGGACTAAACTAAAGGTTTTTTAAGTATAATTTTATAGAAAAATGTTTGCGTGTGAGCTTAAAGGAGCAGAACGTCACTTTTTTGTCATTTCCAGTGAACTTTATTCCATGTGCAAGAGTTCATGCTTTTGTGTACAGGCTGATTTACAGCTTTGTAAATGATGTTTGTGTGTAGATTTTGTGCTAAATCAGGTTTTGAATCTGTTCAAACCCCCCTTATTCAATTATACTGCCTTTCCCAGAGGTACAGCTTTTTTATTCACTCACCACTGTGTTCATTCAGTTTTGCCGCTTTTGTTATTTTCTTCACTGTATTGTTCATTTTGTGATTCATTTTCTTTCATTTGCTTCATTTTTATAATGAACTTGTTCATTTTTTACTTCATTCTGCTCATTTTGAGGATATTTGGTTCATTTACTTGCTTATTTTATTGCATTTCTTAAATTACTTTGTTCATTTTTTTACTTCATTTTGTTCATTGTGTGGATATTTTGCACATTTCACATCATTCGTGTCATTCTTTTAGTAATTTTGTTCATTTTGTTGATTTTTTTTGTGGTAATTTTGGTGTATTTTTTCCAAATTATTTTTTTTCACAACTTGATTTTTTTTTGTTCATTTTTTACTTCATTTTGAGGATATTCGGTTCACTTCCTCGCTTATTTTCTTACCTTTTTCATCATTTGTTCATTTTGTAGGTTTTTCAAAAAATTTCTACATTGTTCTTTGTGTTTATTTTATGAGTATTTTGCTCATTTCACATCATTTGTCATTCTTTTAATAATTTTGTTCATTTTGAAGATATTTGTTTCATTTACTTGCTTATTTTATTACATTTTTTAAATGACTTTGCTCATTTTTTTTTTACCTCATTCTGTTTATTTTGTGGCTATTTTGCTGAATTCCTGAATTAAGTTTGTTAAATCTCTGATCATTTCTATTTTTTTGTATTATTTTGTTCATGAATTTGATTATTTCTGTTAATTTTTTACTTCAGTTTGTTTATTTTGTGGATATTCTGCTCATTTCACATCATTCATGTTATTCTTTTAATAATTTTGTTCATTTTGTAGGTTTTTTGTGCATTTTTCACAATTATTTTGCTCACAATTTGAGTACTTGGTTAATTTTTTATTTGTTTTGGTTAAGTTTTTGTGGATGTTTTGCTGAATTCCATGATCACTTTGTTAAATCTTTGATCATTTTTGTGTTTTTTGTGTTATTTTGTTCATAAACTTGATTATTTCTGTTGATTTTTTTTTTCAGCTTAATTTTGTCCATTTCCTTGGATATTTTGTTACATTTTTGATCATTTCCATGCATTGTTCCTAATTAGGTTGTTATTTGGTTAATTTTTTTATTCATTTAGTTTATTTCGGGGATGCTTTGCTGAATCCCATGATCATTTTGTTAAACCTTGAATGATTTGTGTTGTTTTTTTTTTAAACATTTTGTACATTTTTTTGGCTCTTTTTTTCACATTTTCTGAAATATTTGGTTCACTTTTTATTCATTTTGTTGACGGTTTTTGCTCATTTCCATGGTCATGTTGTACAGTCTTGGAGAAGTTCTGCAATGTTTAAAAACCATTGTGTTCATTTTCATTATTTAATGATTTATCTTGATTTAATGCTGTGAGCATCACTTTACATTCCTGTACATCTTATTATGTTCTACATTTTAAGAATAAAAACATGAAAATGCTCTGTTATGTGCATTTTAAAGTTTGGATTCCAGGGAGATGTGTCTTTTCTTATCATATCGTGCATCAGAAAAGTCTTGGAAACATTGCTTTAATCCAGTTTTTTCCTCCTAAATTTGCATTTAAACCCATTTCCCTGTTTTACAAATTTAAACCTGTCTTTTCCTCTGAATAAATCATCTCAAAGTGCAGTTACTCGTCACTTTGCGTTCACATTTGTGCATTTCCAGCCGCTTGACATTACTTTGCTCTGTACGGTTTTTGAAATATTCCCGGGTTTTGGTGTTATCCATTAAAGCAGTGCAATAAATGTCACCCGACGAGCCTGAAAGCGTCGTCACTGTTCACTGTGATTATGGGGATGAGAGTGATTCACACAATTACTGTCGGCCACTCTGAAGCGCCATTAATCACGGTGGTGAATGTCCTCGGCGCTTGGACCGGTTTGACGCCACGGGAAGCAACATGTTGATGGGTGTCATTTTCATCGCCGGAGGAAAAACAAGAGGAAACAACAATTATGGCCACCGCCGTCTGACGCATTGATAAGTCAGTGAAATGTCACATGATGAACCAGAAGATGAAACAAGGAGACGGGGTTTAAAAGGTAAGGAAAAAGTCAAAAGTCCGGTTGTAGGTTGGTAAGTATGGGTCAAAGTCTCGGCACATGGGTAGTCAGGGTAGTGGGAAGGGTTACCACGGCAACCACCACCTACAGTAATTTGCATGTTCGTAAACTCCTGTACCAAAACTGCGATACTAGTGCAGGGGTGTGCAACGTGTGGCTCCAGGGCCTCATGTGGCTCTTCAGCCCCTCCCCCCAGTGGCCTCGACCAAAACATAATAATGAACAAAGTAAGAACAAAATCAACAAAACGAAGAAAAGATAAACTACAAAATCATCCAGAAGATGAACGTCATGAATTTAATGATCAAAAATAAAAATTAAAAAGATAAGAAAATGAACAAAAATAAGCATAATTATAAACAGAATTATGAAATTACCAAAAATTTGCATAAATAATTTGGGAAAGAGTCACAAAAATGAATAAAAATAAATGAACAAATCCTGCAAAATGAACAAAAATAGGCAGAATTATGAACAAAAATCTGGAAAAAAAAAAATATTATTAAGAGAATCCTGAGCACGACATTCAGGAAAATGAACCAAAAATGACAGATCAACTGAATATAAGTGAGTACATGGAATTAAAATGAGCAAAAATAATTAAGGAAATAAACTTCTTTATAATCAAAAAATAATAAACAAATAACTAAATTTGTGTAAACATGTTGCAGCTAAAACATGCATCATACATAATGTGGGATGTAAAGGGTTTTTATGGCTGTCCAAAAATGGCTCTTTGGAACAACGAGGTCGCCGAACCCTGAGCTAGAGGCAGCACGTTTTAATATCATCAGCAAAAAGATAGGAAATGAACTGATCGTGAACAAAAATTAAAGCAAAGATGATGCTAAATGAACAAAACCATCAAATGACCAGGAATAAAAAATATCATACATAAATGATCAACGATGGGGTGAAAAAAGTTAAGAAAGTGAACAAAAATAAGAAAAATTAAACTTAAAATTATTATTTTTTAATCGGTCTTGCAAGATTGAGACAATTCTGACTGAAATAATCAGGAAAATGAACGAAAAAAAATCACTAAAATGACTAAAATGATAAATAAACCAAATGGAAATGAAAAACAAAATAATGAATAAAATGAACAAAATCATAAAAACAAGACCAAAAAAAGAACAATAATAGCCAAACTGGTTATTATACATCATCTTCAACAGAGAAGCCCAGATGTCCCTCTTCCCAGCCCCCTCCTCCTGCTCCTCAGGGGGAACCCCCAGGCCAGCAGAGAGACACAGTCCCTCCAGTGTGTCCTGTTTCTGCCCCAGGGCCTCCTCCCAGTTGGAGCTGGTTTTGGCAACCAGGGATTGGACCACCCAGGCCCCCGCCTTCAGCTGCCACCCAAACAACACAGCAGCGGACCCTTACAACCCTTCCTGCAGGTGGTGGGCCCACGGGAAGTGGCGTTGACATGTTGCCAGGTAAAACATACATCATATGTCATGTCGTACATAAAGGTTTGAAATATTTTCTGCAGTTCTAGACACATATTTTTTACGATCTCATCTAATTTCAGGAACCGGCGTGTGACATTAATGTTTCTGCTGGGTTTGTACTGTGTTCACCTGACTTTACTGCGCTCGGCACATAGCAAGGACAGCAGTCTTTTCTTAGAGAAGGTAAAATGTATGCTGGACAGGAATTCTTGTGTTGTTGCTACTGTACATTTTTAGATCTGAAGAAGGCATTTGACACTGTCAGTGATGAGATAGTTCTGCCTACACCAGGGGTGTCCAACTCATGTCATGGAGGGCCACGACCTGGCAGGTTTTCCATGCAACCAGTCACTAAAGCAGGTGATTTCACTGATCAGTAATCCGCGGGGTGGAGCGAATCAGTCAAATCTGCTGGTTGGAGACTGGTTGGGAAGAAAACCTGCAGGGTTTCAGCCTGCCATGGCACAAGTTCGAGATCCCTGGTCTAAACTGATATGTTTTAATTTGTCTGTAGATGCCATTTTGTGGATAAGATAATATCTATCCCATGCAAGACAATTGTTGTGTCACAATTGAAGGGCTGCAGCTGACGTGGGCTGCATTTGTTGGCCGTTGATGTCATAGCCAAGTGTGAAAGCTGTCCCATTTCTATGGCTCCTTCAAATGCGGACGACAAATGCAGCCTTCGTCGGCTGGATAACGAAGGCTACAACTGATGGATTCTTCACAGCCCACTGTATCCCATAATGCATTTGTTTTGATTCGGAGTACTGCAAAATCAGGGAGGTATAAGGAACACACAATTAAATAAGATACAGCATTACCAATTCAAGAATTAAATGAAGAAGGAAAATAACCACAAACGTGAGCAAAAAATCCTCCATCTCTAAGGACCAGTTGGTCGTGACGGGTGTCTACGTGATTACACAAGAGTAAGAACAGCTGTGCTTATTTAGACTGTCCCATTAACGATTGTTAGGTGTAGCCTTCGCAGACCATGAAGACTGCAGTCTTTGCAGCCCACGTCAGCTCCAACCCTTGGATTGAGACACAGCTAATGTGTCTGTATGGACAGTGTCAAATCCTGATATCTAGATGTTCCTGTTGGTGTACCACAAGGTTCAATTCTCAGCCCGTTGTTATTTTCCTTGTATATTAACGTCTTTCCCAAAGCATGTCTTAATGTTGATTTTCAGATGTATGCTGATGATGCAGTCATTTACACAAGTGCAAATAACTTTCACATGTCCACTCTGACATCTGCTATGAGTCGTGTAAATGAATGACTTTTTAAATCTTGCCTATTATCGAACACAAATACTATATGATGCTCACAAAAAAAAAATCTTGAATGGACCTACAATGGCAATATGAATTTAGTTGTTTTTTCTTCAAAAGTGCATCATAAAGCTAGAGCCAGACCATGGACACGGAAAGGGACATTTAACGACATCTGCATTTTCCATCCTCTCTTTCACATCCCTGTACTACAGGTGACTTGTGAAACTTTTCTCTGCCGCCATGAAGGACGTCTCCACTGTGTTTTTACCGTCAAGAGTGAACACAGGAGGAGGAGGTGTGAGTAAGGACACCTGACCATCCGCCACTGGAACCACATGTAGTGGTGATCCAACGGGTCTTTAAGTACAGATCAGTGATTTTCACTGGTTTTATTGAAACAAAATTTGCTTTCATACTTAATTCATGACTTGGTGATTCATGACTTAACACATTGTCTCTAGTTTTCATCGCATTCTCACAGAAACACAGACTTGGAGGGTAATGTAGAGTGGCCGGTTATTTGAGGGGTTATTCAGCTAAAATTCCACATAGTTGATGTTCAGTCAACGAGGAGAAAAACCTGCCTTGAACTGATACAAAATCCTGCCTGAGAAAGAAAACCCAGAGGGAAGGAAATGATTGATTTTTGCTATTAGACATGATGTGCCTCCGTCTCTGGAGAGGGCAAAGAATGGCAGCCACTGGGGCCAGACGGCGAATAAAAATCAGCAGTGACATTGTGGTCAAGAAACCAGCATCTTTTTTGCACCTTTTCGACCATTCTTCAAAATCACTTTAAAACCATGTCGTAAAAGAAGAAGTCATATTCCAGAGGAGTGAAACTGTCAATCATTTTTAACGCACTGTACAAGGAATGAAAATGACAAAGTGCAACAGGAAACTATATCTACAGCATATACGTAGCTGCACTAGTGTCCTGGTTTATGGTGTTGTTTCCATTTTTCTGTCTGTATCTTGTATCATGTGTTTGCATCATGAACATCTTCCACTCACTACTGTCCCATTCAGCCACGCCTCCATTCACCTGCAGTTTCCCCCAGTCATCATCCAGCTACAACAGTTAATGCAATTAATATCCATCACTCACCTTCTCTTTGTTCCCAGTAAATTTATCCACATCATCTTCTGCCTCTATGCGCCTGTTCTATTACTCAGCCTGCTTCTTTCTGTTCACTTTGCATGTCTCTATGCTTTTTATAACGTCATCTAAAGATGAGAAAATGGCAAGACATCAAATAGTGTCACAAGACACAAGTTGAAAATGACATGAACGTAAGATAAAGCAACATGCGTGTGATGTAAAAGAAGCTGCTCAACCGTTCAGGGTTTCTTTTGTTGTATTTTATGTTTTATAATGCTCCAAACATATTCAATAAGTCAGGACTGCATCAGGCCAGTTCAGCACCAGGACTCTTTTACTACAGAGCCATGCTGTTGGAATGCATGCACAATCTGTTTTTACATTTTCTGAATGAAATAAACAAGGTCTTACACTGAAAATGATGACATCTACTTGGCAGAATATGATGCTCCAAAACCTTGAGTTATTGTTCAGTATTTATGTTGCCTTCACTAATGTGCTCGTTACCCATGTCACGTGTACTAATGCACCCCCATACCATCACAGGAGCTTGTTTTTGACCTATCTTTTTAAAAAATTAATTATTGGCATCAAATGAAATGCGGCTCTACTCGAACCCGTTCAACTGTCGTGCTCCCACAGAGTGAAATATGCAGCTACAGCTTGTCACGGGGCGATATTTCACTTTGTAGAAACCTCTAAGATCACACTGTATGTACTGTTTGACTCAGACAAGGACAGAAAGACACATCTCACAACTCCAACACATAATTCATGACAACACCTTGGTCTCATTCTCTCTCTTAGTCCTGAAACACAGCACTGGGAGTAATTGGCTTTTGAAATATTAATAACTCCTGTTACCCACCCAATCCAAATTTAACCTCAGTCCACGCTCATCAACTGTAGAATATCCTCAAACAGAACGGGGCTCTTCTTACGACCAAGGGAAAAACATAGTGAAGTCATGACATGTGACTTTAGGTGTTTTTATGAACATGTCCTCCCCAGGTGCAACCAAAAATGATCTGTGAAAAATGTTTAAAAATACACACACACACACACAATACGCACACGCTATTACAAAACAAGAGATATACCACAAAGAAATGTACAGTAAGTTGCTGCTCCAGCTCAGCCTCACAGCTGCCTCCCACTCTGTGACAGCTCTTCTGTCAGACTCAGGACCCCCTTAAATAGCCCCAGGCTCCTTCCACTACTTGCCACAAATACCAGAAATGACAGAAAAATGACCATTTTACACTATTACCATATTCCCACAATGAACATCTATTCATCGTTTTCCGCTTATCCTGGTCAGCGTCTCAAGGGCAACAGCCTGAGGAGAGAATCCCAGACTTCCCCCTCCCCAACCACCTCCTCCAGTTCCTCCAGGATGTCCTGGGTCTGCCCCAGGGTCTCCTCCCACTTGGAGCTAGTTTTTCCAACCAGGGATTGGACCAACCAGAGCCCCGCTTCAGCTGCCACCCAAACCACACAACACTGGACCCTTACGACCTTTCCTGCAGGTGGTGGGCCCACAGGAAGGCATAGTCATGAGGGTCTTCTGAATTGTGCTTAGTCTGACCTGTCACCTAGGACCAATTTGCCTCAGGAGACTGTACGAGGGGCGAAATGTCCTTGACAACATAGCTGCTAGGATCACTCAGGCACGCAAACCCCTCCACCACGATAAGGTAGCAATTCGAGGAGGGGACCCACAATGAACATACTCGTAATTTGCAAGACAATATGAATAATATTGTGCCTACCTTAGACAATCCATTTGGGTCTTTAATATGAGTTCCTAAATATATATTCTCTAGACAATGTGAATTTACCTGTGACATCACAGTTACGTCACTAGCTGCTGACCGTGCACACCCAGTTACAAGGCATGCGGAAATGACGGCTGGGTTTCAACATCAGACTATGATTCAGAAGTCACAAAGGATCTGTGACGACTGACGAAAAGCAGCGGGAAACAGCCGACTTCTAGCTGCAGGTAAGTAGTGTTGTTTGTGTGTGCAAGTACAAGTGTGTGATACGTGGCTGTGGTTCATGACGGGCTCACTCCATCACAATCATCAAAAGATGCAGAGAATCAGGAGGAAGGTCAAAGCTGGATAGGGTCAAAACTGGATGCAGGTGAGCTTGGGGCCCTAAGGCTGCACTGCATTAAAAACACATGATTCTCTACTGGAAATCACTGCATGGGCTCAGGAACACTTCCACAAATCACCGTCTGTGAACACAGTTCACTGTGCAATCCACAAATGTAATTTAAAGCTGTATCATGTAAAGAAGATGACATATGTGAACACCATCCACAAATACTACTGTCTGCTCTGGAACAAATATCATTCAAAATGGTCTGAGACATTCGTCTAACCACACAACAGTTTACCATTTTGCCTCAAATCATTTAAATGAGCTTTTGTCGAGAGTTTCTGGATTGTGTTCACATATGGCTTCTTCTTTTGGGAATAAAATATGAGTTCATGAGATTTGCAAATCATCAGAAAATGGACTGCTGACATGTTATCCTTGATGTTTCCAGTTAGATTGGGCCCCTCCCCATACAGTAGCAACGTAGCATAAGAGAAACCGAAAGAGACGGAAGGAGGTAAAAACATTCATCTTTGGCTCCTGTCTTCAGTGACCTTTAGAATCCCCCGTCCACGCTGCTGAAATCGAGCTTTAATTACATCAAAGCAATTATAAAGCCAGTATGAAGGTCTGATCCCCTGAGGAGGTGGTGATGGGGGGGGAAGGGGAGTTGTGT
>JAQQAE010004493.1:0-18697 GCA_029823295.1 Pseudamia nigra | reverse complement strand
CTTCTTCTTAGCTAACCTCTTCCTTTGTACACACTCCTACACTTCCTCATTCCACCACCAAGTCTCCTTATCTACTTAAGTTAGATAAGGAGACTTCTACTTAAGTAAAGCACTGTTGCTTTGTATTATAATAACTCAAGTACTAGTAGAGGTACTTATAAAGTGAAGTATTTGAGTAAAAGTAAAAAAAAATCTGAAAAAACTATTCAAGTGGTGAGTAGTGTAATGATGCATAATTTATTACAACTTAATATATTGCATTTCAACAGATTATTTAGCTTTATGGTAACAACACCATAAATTCCACATTTATTATGATGAATAAAGTGACATATCCAGAACCAGGCAGATAAAATAAAATAATATAAAATTTAGGATGTGATTATTTACTTTATTATTTTGATAATCTTGTTGGTTATACTATTCATTTATTCATTTTGCTAACTCACTTGATTATTATACAGTGGAACCTCGGACAACGACCCCTTCTGACAACGACAAATTCTGATACCGACGACAAAAACTGCAAAAAAATGGAACCGCATAACGACGAATTATCCGGTCAACGACGTCCAGGTCACGTCTGCGTCACTTCCGGTTCTCAACGAGAATGACCCAGAAGTCAGAGTTGTTTTGCTGTATATTAGTCTAATTATTATTATTATTATTATTATTTGGCTTATTTTGATCATTTCTGCTGCTTTAGCTTGACAAATTAGAAGTGTATAATATGACTGTTCTTCCCCTTCATTTGGAGGAAAACACATTTTGTGCCTCATTTACTCCTAGTAACTGAGCTGTACCCAAATTTAACTGAGTAGAAGTACATTTTTTCATCCCAAATGTAACTGAGTAAGTGTAAAAAGTAAAAATCACTACTTTCAGAAGTACATTTTTAAATAAACTACTCAAGTACATGTGAAGTAGTAAATGTAGTACTACCTACCTCTGATCAACAGGCTCTGGGATTATGCACAAATATGTGTCAGCTTTTTCAGGAAGGTATGAGAAGGACGCCACTGCTGCCCAGTCAAATCATTCAGCTACTGATGGATAACTGAAGAAAACATTTCATCGATTGATGGATTGCTGCATGAAAATAGCAAAATTATTTTTTTCATGGGGAGGGCAAAAAATAGAAAATTTAGAGCATGTAAACATTGTCAGGACCGAAATAGTGAGGGATGTCCTCTTCTTGAGCAAAATACAATGCATTGATGATTTAAGTGGCAGTGCCAGTGCACCCTAAATGAAGCTAATAATGAAGTACAGCTTACAGTGTTTACAGATATCCTGTACTATTAGTGCAGTGGTTTTGGAGCATAATTACAGGGATTTTTATGCTTATGACGCCCGAAAAGTGAAGGATAGTATCCTTCCTGGAACAATCAGACAGCTTAAAAAAAGGTCTTTTGTGTTGCATTTACATAGTTATAATGTAGATCAGCATTTTATCGCAAGGTAGGCTGTAGAAACTGACATTTAGAAAATGAGGCACCTATTTCCTGTTGTCTCCAAGTGTTAGGTCTATTTTCATGCACTGCCACACAAGTCATAGATTGTGTTTTAGTTTGATCAGACACACAGTTGGTTAATTTAGTTTGCCTCATAATGAGGAGGATCTAAATTGCAGTTAGATTTAAAATATGATGGTTTTACACCAAGCATAATACCTCCACTTCTCTTGCTCAAGTATTGATCTGTTACCAGTACAGCAGTCGGCTACATGCAATGCTGCCACACCCCTAGGAATCCAATACTAGAACGCATGAGGTACATTGTTGTTCTGTCATATAACCATGCATGGACAATAACAAGCACCTGATTAAATCAATAAAGATCAGGTACAGCAACACACAACAGCAAGAGAGAGCCTGCTAGTGTGTGGCATGCTTCATTTGTACTGAATGATAGTAAAATGAACTGGAGTTTTTTTTTTTTTTAAAGACACAAAAAATATCAGCCACAGCATCACTTAATAATGCTTCATCCCCTCTGATGTCCATGTGAGGCAAAAAGAGAAGACCTGACATGCATAAAAATGGTCTTAATGTTCATTTACACACTTAATACAAATGTTCGAGTAAGCAATTTTTTTTTTACCTTTACTCACTTCTTACACTAAGCTGTTATACCCTACATTTTAGACATTGTGTTTCCATTGCATAGTATTAAGAGTACTGTATGTCTATGGAATGATACCAGGAAATTTTATGGTCTTTTACGGTCATTCAAGATGAAATTCCAGAAGCATACTCAACAGATCTTAGTGCAGACCTCAAGTAATCTGAGTCACAGTCATGTGGTGACACTTAAAGCTGCAGTTGGTAACAACTTTTTAGTCATATTTGTTGAAACTGTCACTATTTTCTGTTAGTAGGACATTAATACAGTCACATGGGAGAAAAAATGTCTCCTTTTGCATCACCTACAGGTTGTAATAGTGTTAGCTGGCTGTCAATCATTCTCATGCACATGCTTAAGATACTTTTTCTCTGGCATGCAGGTCACATCAGGCACATTGCTGCAGTTGTAGGATGTGTGGCTGAACACTGCAATGGCTGAGAAACAAAGGACACACAAAGTTAAATTACCAAGGGCTTCATGATGGGTGTTAGAAGTCAGTTGGGGTGCTGATCAGCAGCCGGTCAGAGCTCAGTCAGAGCACGGATCATGGAGGACTGAAGGTGCCAACTCTAACCGGCAGTTTTGCTGGCTCTGACCCACTGCTGTTGTTTTCTTCTTTCTCTTTCTTGCGGTATAAGGGTGCTTTCACACCTACAGGATTTAGTCCGCTTAAAGCGGACGGAGTCCGGAACACCTGCAAGTTTGGTTCGTTTGGGCTAGTGTGAAAGCGGACCAGTTTGTTTTGGTTCGGACTAAAGAACCGTACCGAGACTACCTTCAGACCACCTTCTGGAGGTGGTCTCGGTACAGTTTGGTACACCTCCATCCGAACTCCAGTGCGGTTTGCTGATGGTAAGAACTCTGACTGGTCTCGATTTGGTCCTAATGTCTGTAATGTAGCACTTTTTGGTCATAGCAAGCTGTGACACTGTACATTTCAAGAAGCTAGCAAACTTCTCTATGTCAGAGTCTTTTAATACGTCTTCTCTGTGCCAAAAAGAAGCGCACAGTATTTTTGACCCGAATACGATTTCCATGCTGGAACAACAGCAGTATTTGTGCTGTTTGCACAAATAAATGATAATAATAAATCTCCACAAAAACAAGTAAAATACTGTAGCAACATGCATTATTCTGAAATAAAGCATATATCTGATATTTTCATCTGCTGGATTTTTCCCTCTACAAATGCTGTGCCAATCAATTCTCACTTCCGTCAACCAAAACACAATATTTTATAAACAGCGCCACCACATGAGTGGGGGGATGTAAAACATTCATAGTGTTTGGTTCGTTAGCAAAAACACTGGTATGAATGTGGACTGAACTAGTTGAGAATTGCAACATTGTAGCAGCTTGTGGGTCCAACCAAACCACTGTACCGGACTAAGAGGTGTGAAAGCAGCCAAAGCCATAGCTAAAGGAGGAATAGGTAATATTGCTCAATCCTTCCTTTCGCAGTGATTTCCCAGCCATGTGTTACAACTGCTCGATACAATCTACATGGACAAGGAGAATTATCTAGAGCATGTGCATGAGCGTGAATGGCAATGGGCTGACACTACTCTCATTGCTTGTCGATGGAATTGAACAGGAGCAGTGGAGGCACAGTGGCATTTTGAAAATCATATTACAGGCTGTAGGTGACACAAAAGGAGCCATTGCCCCCCTAGACTTAGTGTTTCAGCTGGGGAAACCTACCAACATCCCAGAGATGAAGCTGTTCTGTCTGGGGGAATGGGTTAAAATGTCTCCAAAGCAGATTCCCAGATTCCAAAAATGTATAATTGCAGTTATTACTGTACAAGGAGGCCAAACAAGGTACTAACAGCAAAAGGTCAGATACTGTTTGCCATGCACAGTTTACCAAGACCAAGTTTGATATTTTTGTCTCATTTGTTTAACTAGGTTCTCTGTGTATAGTCAACAATGTTTAAGTCATACTTATGTAGAAGTTCAGCAAATTCTGAGGGGTTCACAAACTTCTAAGCACCACTATAAAATACAAAGTTCCACATTTACTTCTACTTTATGCTGACAGTGTTGACATCACACAAGTTAAACTGCAGTGAGTGAATCTGCTTGTTTAAACAATGTGATCACAGAGCAAATGTTTATGAATATCAATTGACATGTTCTTGACACTTTATTTACATCAATCTGATTTCCCATGTCATCTTCTATTATTCACACTCACACACACTCTCAGACAAATGTGCACACACATATTTTAAACTTAAGGAAGCAAAACTAGTGAGATAACATTTGCTAGACCAGCACACATCAATTTTATACAGTTTTTGTAAGCAAGTATCTCCATTTTCTGGTGCAAACAAAGCTTAGACTGCATAATAAAGATTTCACTTTTCTTGAACAGCATTGGTTGAATTACAAGAAACACATGAGCCCACAAATGACTTGTGTGCATAGGGTTGTTGTCTGGCTGCATGACCTATGTTCTCTTGAGATCCAGTTCACAGACAGATATCCTGACATTTTCTATTAGAACTTACTGGATTCATTTCAAAATTCATTGTTCCGTCAATGATGTCAAGCCATCCTGGCAAAACAGGCGTGATTCATGGTACTGTGACTGCTGCATTTCACAGAGGGGATGATTTTAGAATGCAGCATTTTCCTTTCATTTAAACCAACAAGCCATATTTTGATGTCATTCATCAACAAAACATGGAGTAGTTTTCTGGCTTGATGTTTTTGCGAACTACTTACAGGTAGCAATGTTCTTTTGGCAGAGGAGACTTTTCTTATTGCAATATCAGCATAAGAGCATTATCCCACTGAAATTTGATGATGGGCCTTTAATAGTTTGGGCCTGTTTCATTGATGGCTTGACATCACTGATAGAACAATACATTCTGAATCATATCACTAAATTCGAAAGAAAAATGCCAACATGTGTCTGTAAGCTGGAGCTCAAGAGAACATGGGTCATGCAGCAAACAACATCCAAAACGCATAAGTCATTCTGCCAAAGACTGGTTAAAGAAGTATGAAGTTAATGTTTTGGAATTGTCAACTACAAGTCCTGAGCTTTAACCAAGTGAAATGTTCTGATAGGAGTGGGCAGCTCATGAAAAACTCAACGACATCCTGGAGATGAAGGTGTTCCATAAAGAAATCACCAAGTATATTATTTTTGTCTCATTTGTCTATAGGGTTCTCCTCATGTTTATACAGAAATACAAGCAATTGTAAAGGGTCAAAACATTCAAACACTGCTGGGCATACAGTGTTCTGTGAAAATATTTTAAGTAATTGTTTGAGAATAACTTAGCAAACCATTAGGCAAATACCATGTAACCCTGACCTTAATCTGTTAAGTCGCATACTCAAAAATTCTAAAGAAATATTGACAGCTCTTTTCTTCAATATAATGCAAAAGTAACTGGTTAAAGGGGTAAAAATTGCCGTTACCAAGGTAGGCACAGTACCAATCTGGTCTGCCATTGCAAAAAAAAAGTCCTTGTGTACAAAGGAGATAATGGCACACATTCAAAAATGAGCTTTTCTATGTCTGGAGTTGTCCAAAATTTCTACTTTCAGTAATATTTGCATGTGGACATTTGAACAAAATACATGAAAAATATTACATTTCAGAAAAAAGTTATACATGGCTGGACTAGGACAGAGTTGATGAAGTTACAAAGTACTGATCTTTTGTTCAAAATAAGGACGTCCATTTTTAGGTCCAATTAATTTGCCACTAACCATATTCACAGTATAATTCCCCAAGGCCTCAGGTGCCCATATTTGGCCTTTCATGTCGTCATTACGGCAGAGAAGGAAGGAATCGTTTACCTGATCTGCATACCAACTCACTTTTTCATCCATATTTTCCAGATTATGCTTTTGGAGGTGACTTTTACACATCTTCTAAAGAGACTGTCAAAAATGTCATTGTGTTTCCAGTGAATACAAATGTTGCACACATACACAAAGGAAATCTGAAAAGCAGATGTAATCTCAAAGCCCTGGAAACAAACTGAAATGAATATGTACACACAAGTATGCACAGACAAAACATAAAAAGGAACACAGTCTAGTGCAAATATGTGCTGCATAAGTGTAAACAAAAACAATGCCAAAATGCTGCAGCGCCCAGAAAATGAAAATCTGCAGATTTTTTTCTTTGCTTTCCTTTCCAAATTTGGTTTCTTGCAACACAGTATTACATATTTAATGCCAAATAAGGGTAGGGAAAGTTCAGCCAAAGTTTGAGGAACAATTTTTCATTCGCACGCCTGGAGAAATCCCGGAGAGAGAGAGACCCCAGTCGGAATACATGAATATTCTGCTTTGAATTAGCATACACTTAGCTCTTCATCCTTTGGCCCGCTCACCTTACATCACAGCGTGCTAATCTCTCAGACAGCTTGCTATCCTCACACTAGAACAAATGTCATCATCAGGATGTTTGCCCTTCTCCTCTATTTGTACCGCACTCTAAAAGATGGAGGTGTAATCAATTATGCAAATATAACTGTTGTCTCTGCAAAACTGAGCACTGTCAGCGGACTCTCTACGTATCGGGAAAGGGATGCTGACACACCTCCTAATCGTGCACTTGTACATAAAGCAAAGATTTGAGTAGTTCTGCATGTTTGGAAGCTGCCAAAGACGGTTACGCATTATGACTTGACAACTTACTTTTAATAACTGACTGACAGTACAAACTCTCAAGGAGAAGAAACTGTCAGTCTTGATACTGTAGATAAACATGTTTTTTTGCTGAGGAAGATGCAGCAGTTGGAAAGATCTGACAGGTGAAGTGACCTCATAAGCAGAGATGGGTAGAGTACACGGACACAGTACTCAAGTAGAAATAGAAGTACTCATGTACATACTGTACAGTAAGTACTTGACTAAGAGTAAAAAAGTATCCCATACAAATCAAGCAGGTATTTTGTTCATTTTCATTTTTTACACATTGATTATTTCTGTCATTTTATTGTTTATTTATTTTATTTATTTGTTTGTTTTCAGTTTTATTGGTTATATTGTCCATTTTTTAAACATATTATTTTTGTATGTTTTGCCACTGTTTTTGATTAATTTGTTCATGTTGACTCATTGTGTTGGTTATTTTATTTTTTTTATTCAGTTTTTGATGCTTTTTTGGTAATTTTTTTCCCATTGATTATTGCATTAATTTTGTTGTGTATTTTGTTGACTTTTGTTAAATTTTATTGGATATTTTGTTAATTTTTTAAACTTACATTATTATTGTATTGTTTTACCATTGCATAATTTGTTCACCTTGACTCATTGTGATGGTTATTTTGGGTTTTTTTTTTTTGTTCAGTTATTGATGCTTTTTTTGTTCATTCTTGTTATTTTGATCATTGTCACTCATATTGGTGCTTATTTTGTTTCTCAATTTCCATTGTCATTACATTGTTTATTTTTGTTTATTTACTTGATCATTTTCTTCATTTTGCCTTATTTTGTTGCTTATTTTGTTCATTTGAGCTTGTTATATTTCATATTGTATAATCTACGTGACTGAATTTTATGCTCACCCTATAATATTTTTTGGCTTTTGTTCAGCTTTTGCTCAAAGTGCTCATGTCTAATCCTTTTGCCACTTACTTTATTCATTTTGTTAATTTACTGAAGTATTTTGTTCTTCTTTTATTTAACTGACTTGCTTTTGTTCATTTCACCTTTTTTTACTCCTGTAATACTCTTTGAGCTGTGACCAAATGTGAGTAGAGGTGCAGATTTTTTTCATCCCAAAGGTCACTGAGTATGAGTAAAAAATATTTTGTAAAACAAGTGCAATCAAAGCACATTTATTTGAAAAAAAATACTCAAGTACATGTAAAGGAGATCTTGTTCGGTCAGACTTGGCAGAGTTTGCTGTATGTCATCCCTCTACTCACTTCCAGCATTTTTTTCTTTTTGAATTTCAACTTTTCACTCTGAGAAGGACTATGTGAAAATGTGCCAAAATGTAGTAATCCTCTATAATTTCTGCACACATACGTACACTAGAACGTCATTTTCAGAAAATAGAGAGAAGTCTATCCAAACCCTGTTGTCATTGCATACACAGGCCACCCTCGGAGTCTTTTTCTTGCTCTTGTTATCTACCTTGGGTGATTCCCTTCCTGAGAGTGGACTGAGAACGAAAGAAAATGAACCTGATCTACCATCTGTTAAGCTTCAAGATAAGTGCGACAAATGCTGCAGTTGTTGTTGCAGTTCAATCTGTGGCAGTGTATTGATATGAGATTGGTTTGTGCTTTAGGTGGACCTTTTGAGCTGATGTTATTGCCAGCCTCCAGCCATTATCTTCATATTCTTTTTCACCACAAAAAAGATCCAATCTTATTGCAATTTAAAGTCCTCATCATTCGGGGCAAAGGAATAAACAGAGGTGATGAAAACAGTTTGACCCTGGTCTAAGACCTCTTTAAAGCTTCACATCTATGCAGGTATCTGGTTCTGAGGCTGTCTCTTTCTCTTTTCTCATCCATGCATAATTCTCTCTCTTTATTGTTGGCCCTACAGTAAACTAATGTTTACCAACTACAGTATCCAGCTAGTGCTGGACGGATTATTTTTTAAATGTATTTTGACTCTATTTGTACTACAATCCATAGATAAGTATAATCATTTGGCCATTGTCTGTTTCCTATCAATATTTCCATGTACATGTTAACCCTTTTTATATTGGTTTAGTGGTTCATGCTGCTTTTCAACTTTGTTTCTTAGAAATTAGAGACTGACAATACTTTCTAATGGATAGCAAAAAAAAAAAAACATAACTTAGTTTGAGGTTTGTCTCAGTTGATGGACTGATACGGTCTCACATTTTGTAAATACACATTTAAGACTTTAACAGGCATTGTGACAACATGGTTGGCTGCTTTGTGTCGTCAAATTGCTCCAAATTCTTCCTTTTTTGGCAGTTTTTCCTTTCCCCCTCAATTAAGTCAAGGCAAGTTTATTTGTACTGTATAGCACATTTCAGCAACAATGCAATTCAAAGTGCTTCACAGAGGACATTAAAATGCATTGGCAAAGGGACAAAATATGTAAAAATTGATTAGAAACGCAGAATAAGAAGAAAATAAGAAAAAGATAAAAACATACATATAAAAATTACAGTGCATACTTTGAATGAAAATAGAAATTTTTTTAAAAAGTGATCAAGTTTGTAGTCAAAGGCAGCAGTGAACAGGTGTGTCTTCAACCTTGATTTAAAGGAAGTCAATAAAGTATAAGTCGATTATTCATTTTTGAAAATAGTAAAAAAGGTTAAAAAAAATTTGCATAATTTGTTTATTCAAACAATGACTTTTAATAGCACTCGGATTTGAAAAATCTAACCTGTTCTAGGCCCTCCAATGTAACTATTACATAAATATTATATGACTGTGAAAATCCGCAGTATGCCTGTGGTCCCTGTGAGTGTTAGTTCTTGCCTAACGTTGTCCTAAACAGGCAGGTCAACCATGAATTAATGTTCAAAGCTGTTACATGATTGGTTGGAATAGCTGTTAATGTGGAGCCAGGAACACAATTCTACTGTTTTTTTTTTCAAGTTTTTTTTACCATTTTATGGGTTATTAAAATAATTTTCAGGTTTTTTTATTCATGTAAAATATAAAGTTGGTGATTGTGCATCCAAAAGTATTTTCCAGCTTGTTTCTGGATGCATTTATGCATTTATTATATATTTATTTGTACCTACGATCATTGTGTGGTAAAAAAGAGAGAAAGCAGCATCATTTGCATGTATGAGTAGAGTGAACACAAAGTTGGATGTGCTATTTGCAGCAGTGAAGATGTTATCAAACTACCTTTGATTTGTGAAGCTAATGTAATTTACACACCCTGTGCTTCATATCAGCTAGTGTCTTAATTACACAGTTTGCTACTCATGCTTCTACATATTAATATTTGTGTAGTCAGGCTGATCCCTCATACTCAGCTACATGTAGTGTACAGTATAAACAACATGTAGGTTAAACAGTTAGTAATACAATTATTGTCATTATACAATGCTGCCGCTGAGGTAGCCACTTAGCCTACTGTATATGCTGAGTTTTGAAACACACAGTACCATCTATAATGTAAAGGTACACTGTGTGCATTTATGTATATAGTCTGCAAGTGCAAATGCACACGCACACAGGAATAAGGAATACCACTGCGACATAATTTGTCTCTCATGATGAATTCCCTCTGTGTCTCCTGAGACATCCAGCCCATGCTGACAAACCAACACATTTTTCACTCTGTCCGCTGGTTCTTCTCCCTCTCTTTCTCCTCTCTATTTCCCTCATACTCGACTCGATTGATTTTTCATGCCCTTCTCTCATTCACCTTTCCTTTATCAGGAAAAAAATGTACATAGCTCTATAATAGCTGCTGGGATCACCCTGGTTATTAAGAACTAAATTTAATGCCTGAGGTCTGACTGGTGCTGCACATACTGTGCTTTGCTTTATTTTCCCAGCAGGAGCAAACAAAGGTGGCACTGCAGGTCTTGGCAAATATTTTAACTTTGGCCCATTATTGTCTTTTGTCTTTTGGAAAGTTTGTTGAGGTTATTTTTGAAAATGCCCTTGCATGCAGAATCTGCTTTAACTGATCATTCAGTTTTCTAATCTGTTGGAGAAAACACACTATTGTGCTTTATATCGGACATGCAGCAACGCTATTTTCTGCCTGGTATCATTGCTACAGGTCTGTTAAAAGATGAAAATGAAACAACCTGTAAACAGATTTCATGACAAAAGGACAGATGAACGATAAAGAGACAGAAGTCAGATGAGTGAATAAGAGAGGAACATGAAGAGAAGAACAGGGGTGGAAGAAGACATGGATAAAGAAATTGAGGCAAAGGTAAAGAAAAAATAGTCACAGTTGTTCCATTTTCCTTGCTGTCTGAAGTCGACTCTAAAAATTGGAAACAGTGGCGTTCCCTAATCTCCCATCACCTGCACAGAGTGCATTCAGCGTCTGATAAACTGCCTTGCAACCCTGAACTGTAGCACACACACACACACACACACACATATAGATTTAAATATGAAAGGATCAGGCTGCTAAAGAGGAGCAGATACACACACAGCTCCGTACAAACTACAGCCGTTTGTGTAAACTGTATAATTGAACTTTGTCTGAAGTCACGATAGGTTTATGCTATCTGTCTTGATATTTAAAAAAATACTGGCACAGTAGCAGTGGTGTCTGGAATAACAATCCTTTGAAAAAATGATATCGGACTCGGTTCCTGCAGAGTGAGGTGCCTCGGACCTGGCACGCTGCGGTTGAGAAATGGAGCTGCTGGGCAGATGTCATATCCAGGAATATGTTGGCGAGCAGTAGATCACACTGTATATTCCTGATTACTTAGTCATGGCGCTTATCTGCAAACTGCCACATGGCTACTTGACAGTTGGCATGGCCGTCTTTTCCTGTGTCCTCCTTTCCACCTGAACATCTCTCTCTACTCTTTTTCTTAACTTCTTGTGTTTACATGATCCCATGTCTTATCTTTTGTTGTGACCATCTGCTCTTATTTTTTCTTCCTCCTCCATCTTGTCACCCTCTGGTAACAAAATTAAAAGATACATTTCACACAAACATAGATATCAAAGTTTGTCAGTTTGCTTCTTTTTCATTTTTTTCTCACTGCATATTACTGTTTTTCCAGTGTCCTTGCAGTCTTGATTTCAAAAACATTGAAGAAAATATAGTTTTATGTAAGATGTTGTTAATCAGTTAGCATTAAAGTGTGCACCTTGCTGTGCTTCCTTGTAATTCAAAGTGCTTAAGCACTCCGCCAAAAATGTCAGGTCAAAAGCAGAACACAAAAAACCCATCTGGCAACAGTCTCTCTTCAACAGCAACATCACCTCCATTACAAAACATCTTTATTTTTGGCAACAGTAGCCCTCAGTAGTGTCATCAAGCTAATTGAAAAGTTTAATTCCAAAGTGTCATTTGAACAAAGTACAACCTACTCTGAGAGAATGAATTTAATCCAACCAAAAAACTGCAGGGAAAGTATAGAAAGTAGAATAATCATTCATATTGTTACATTAGCGTTTGGGATGTACAACCAGTGCATTTAGATGAGATTAAACATGTCTGTAAAAATTGAACACTGACATTCAGACCATGTCCTGATTTTACTCCTAACTATTTCAAATGACCTTGGTGACACCACAAACTCTTGTAAGTGGAACTAATTGCAGCACAAGGACTCATTAGCCAATGACAGTTGTCCTCCCGTGGGCTACTTTTTCCCAGGATACACTGCCCAAAAACCCAAATTACCCCTTTATTACCTTCTCCTCAAATGAGTTGGATGTAGCCATAAAGAGTGAGTCAAAGATACTTTGTTCAACTTTTTATCAGCTTCATGAACTATGATATTTTGTCTCGAATGGTAGTTTGATCCTATATGCTACAAGAGTGAAATTTATAGTCAAACCACACATGAAGGTTATCATCTCATTTGCATTAATAAGGAAAAGTATGATTGCAATAAATCCATTAACAAATCACAAACAGGCTATTATAGAAATACTAATGAAAGCAATAAAAACAATCTGTTCTGTTAGGTTGTTAGACCGTATCTGTAATCTAATTTCCTTATGAAATGTTGGTGTGATTAACGCCTGGCAGCTAATCATCTCTTAAAAGGAAAAACAATTTTTTTGCACACCCATCTGAGTAAAGCAAAGAATAACACCCGCTCCCCTGCGCCCGTTTAAAACACTCTGTATCTATTATTGTCACCACTGCTGTGCGGGTGTGCACGGGGATAGGTGTGTGTGCACAAATGTGGCACAACCGTAATGTGTGGAAGCGTATACACCAACTGTGTAAGCGTATATCTCAAAGACACATTAACACCTTTTCACTTGCCAGCGTTTACAGGGTCCTGTCTGGGGAATAACACAGCTATGCTGGAATACATCTGGGAATTGTAACCTACTAACACCCACTTTCTCCACCTCTCTCCTCTCCTCTCCTCTCCTCTCTGCTCCTCTCCTCATTTCATTTTCTCCTCTCCTCTCTTTGTCTCCTTGTCTTCTTTCCTCATTATGCCTCTCCTCATCAACCTATCTCCTCTTCTTGTTTTCTCATCTTCTTCATCCTTGATACTTCTCCCCTGCTCTCATTATCTAATTTTCTCCTCTCATCTCCTCTTCTCCTTTCCTCATTACACCTCTCCTCATCTCCTTGTCTTCTCATGTTCTTTCCTGATGTCTCCTCATCTGTCCTTTTTACCTCTCCTCATCTCATTTTGTCCTCTCATCTCTTTATCTCCTTGTTTTCTTGTCTTCTTTCCTCATTACTCCTCTCCTTATCACTGTCTCCTCTTCTTTTCTCATTTCATTTTCTTTCCTATTTTCTCCTTATCTATCCTTGATACCGCTCCTCTTCCGTCATTTTCTAATTTTCTCCTCTCATCTCCTCGTCTGCTTTCCTCATTACTCCTCTCCTCATCTCCCTGTCCTCTCATGATCTTTCCTGATTTCTCCTCATCTGTCCTTTTCACCTCTCCACTCTTCCTGCTGTTCTTTCAAATCCCAAAAAGTGTCAAAGGATTATTGTGACATTATGCTGGTGGAGGACAAAGTGTCACTGACAGCATTGGTGGAAAACGGAAACTACTCATCCATCTAACTGTGATTTACACACTTTATATGTACATGATGTAACTAAACAATGGAAAAAAGTATGTGAAGACACTCTGCTACAAGAAAGTTCTGCATTCAAAACTTTAAAAATACACAAGAATCATCAGCAAAATGAAAAGTAAAAGGTAGACAGTGTGCATTAAAATGGTATGTCAGTGTATTTGTATTCATATTATCATCATGTATTTCATTTTACTGCTGTTGATGTTTACAGCAATGCATCATAATCTCTAAGACTATTAAATGTATGTAGTGCTGCCATTCTATGAGAATTATGGGTCTCAAAACTCTTCATAAGTTCAGAAAAATAGCTCTATTTTCAGTTTTGAGGCAATGCACCTTTGAAACATGGGTTTCAGTGGGCAGCTGTACAGTATGGGTGTGAGATGCAGTGGATAACAGGACAAAGCTGTATAAGATTGCACAACTAAAGTGCAAGGACCCTAAAATTAATGTACTCACAATTCCACCACTGCAGAAAATTTAATCTTTTGATTTTCATTCCATCCTCCATCCACACTAAGCAGGCATCTTTCCATCCACAAAAACTGGGCATTTATGACACTGCTGTCCATAATCTCAGACTTAAGTAAATAATAATGAAAATTAAGCTTTTGGGAAATAACATAAGCTGACTCAAATGCTACCTAGCACTGCGGTCATTAAATTTAAATGCCAACATTAGCAACCACACATTCCAGGTCTTATCCTGAATCTTTAAATAAAACATTAGAGAAATTAATCACTTGAAGAATGCACAGTCTAATCAAACTGCATCCAGTTCTCTCACAATAGGAAAAATACATATACATTGAGGCATACACTTTATTTTCAGGTACACTACCAGTTAAAAGTTTGGACACAGCATCTACTTCAGTGTTTTGTTTATTTTTTCTGTAACCTCAACATTGTACATTAATACGGACGACATCCAAACTGTGAAAGAATGCCTTTGTAATGTTCAATTAGTGCAAATCCATGTTATGGCAAGAAACACTCAGTTAAGTGAAAAAAAGACTATTACCTTAAAGATAAATTATGTAACCTTCCTTCGTAAAATCAATATCTAGACTCATTCATTAATAATCTTCTCAGTCCTCACTTCTGTCTCTCTGTCAGTGTGTCCAGCTGGATTTAGTTACACAAACCTTGTCCTCGGCCTGAATTTGATATTTTTCTCTTGTTTCGGTCTGATTTTTCTCTGCAGTGACGAGTGTGTTTGCATCTCCAGCCAATCACAACAGCCTGTTTGCACCTCCAGCCAGTCAGAGCATTGAACAGTTGATTGGGGTGGAAGACACTCACACTCACATTAACACGTCAAAAACAGAAGAGATCTGTTTTATTATATTTTTCTCTGGAAGATTCCCAAGGAGTTTTTGCACGTATGGATGAGTTAATGTCTGCTGCAGAGTGTACACGATTTAAAAAACACCAGAGGGGTGAGTTTGAATAACTCTGTTTCTAAACAGATCAAGAGGAAAGTTGCATTCAAAGTCAATCAGTAAGAAAACTGGCTTTCATGAGGACCTCCCTAAGAAAGGAAGACCACGAGCTACGTCTGCTGCAGGGGATACGTTTAAAGAATTTCCAGTCTTAGAAACCACCAATTTAAAATACCTAGGTAGCATTTATGGTTTTGGTGACTGTATGGTACTGTATTTGGGGACATAGTCAAAATTCTTGAGATTCTTCAGATTAACCAACCTTTATTTCTTCTTTTTTTGAAGATTTGTTTTTGGGCATTTGCCTTTATTTGATAGTTGCAGTATAGAGAGACAGGGAAGATGGTAAATATTGTGGGGATAGACATTCAGCGAAGGGCCAGGGGCTGGATTGGAGCCTGGGCCGCTGCGATCAGGCCTGAGCCATGTGGGTGTGTGCTACCAGGTGAGCCACTGAGGTACAGGTATCTGACCTTCATTTCTTATGGGGCATTTAACCCACTCTTTCTCTGCATAAGACAACTCATTGTCTGAAATGCCTCAAGAAGATCCAAATTCACTTTTGACAAGGAACATCTGTGATTTGAAAACTGCTCCAGATGTCTACCTCATCAGTCTGATCACAAAATGCCATGAGTGTCCAAAGCTGTCACCAAAACTCAATGTAGCTACTTTGGAAAATCGAAAATATAAACACGTTCTGGATCATTTAACTTTTTTGTTTATTACATAGTAATATATGTGTTCTTTTACAGTTTTAACATCTTCAGTATTACTGAACAATGTTGAAAAAAAGAAAGACAGAAAAACCACAGAAGGAGAAGGTGTGTCCAAGCGTCTGATTGATATATATTCCATGTTTTAGTCCTGGTGTCGCTCTGTGTTAATTTGGTGTACATATAGAACTGAATAAAAAATGATTTTAGTTAAATTTCTCAAATCCATGTGACCTAGAGCACCTGAACTTACACTTATACATCTGTTATACGTACATGCATGGAAACACACTTACACATATATTTTCTCATTATCTCTTGTTCTCCACAAAATGAGCATGGAAAGAGCCAGGAAATGGAAAAGGTCAAGCAGCTCTTCCTCCTTTTCTCCTCCTCACTCCCTTCTTCCATGATGTGTGCAAAGAAGAAGAAGAAGAAAAGGAGGGGCTAGATTCCAAACATCAAGGTGCCGCATCATGAAACTGTTGCACAGTAATGAACCTACAGTGCTGTATGTGGAAGCACATGCTGAATCTGTCATCTGTTTTCTGCTCCTCCCCCCTGCACTCCCCACCTCATACCCTATCAGGTTGATTTAGATCTATTTTTATTTTCTCTGGTCATTGTGCTCGTGATCAATAATGCAAGCAAACTGGCCATGGGGGTGTTGCAGCACATTCAGTGAGTGGGCATGTGTTGACAGAGGGCAAAACTGGAAAAAGTACTGAATGTATGCTGTGTAAAAGCAGTCAAGTGAAATGGAGCATGAGCTATTCTCCAAACACTAAACTGTGAGAATTGAAATGACATAATTCAAACAGCAGTAAAAGCTTGGTTAAAAAACAAAATGCATCGCAGTTCTTTAAGATTATAACTTGAAATTTGGGTGATACGTGTGAACTGGGGCAGAAGAAATAAAGGAGGCTGTTGTGTGTGGCGGGCGACACAGAGAGTGAACGGTGCTGCTGGCCTCTGTCCTTGTGAGTAATGACCACATAGGAGGACAGATGAACATGTTCATCAGCAGCTCCCAGAACTAAGGCTACTACCAACCCTCCTGCTGGGGAGGATCAGTCAGGCTGATGGCCCATAATCTGTGTGTGTGTGTGAGAGCATGTGGTTGAGTTGAAGCGAACAGAAACAGAGTGGGGGTTGGGTGACAATCATGACACTCTTACCGTTGATTATGGACCAAAGAGGGGGAAGAGTGTACAAAGCACGGAAGGAGAAGGGTGGGATATGAGTATGCAGTATTGAAAGTACTTATTACATTTATTACCGTGCTGCTTTATGTCCGGCAGTTGCGAGGCTGGCTTATGGAAAAAAATAGGTGTGCTGACTAGCCTTTTCATTAGTATGTCATTAAAGTTTGAAAGGTAGCTAAGTAGCCAAAGCTGGCCGTACGTAGTGAAAAGCTGCCAAGAGGCTCAGCATCATTAAGGCAGTTCTGTGGTTAGTTTCTCTTTTTGAAGAACTTTTAGCAACAGGCTTTGAACTAAACTCTCTGATTAAAAACTTCGAAATACAGTCAACTTGAACTCTGCATTTTCAAGATGTAAAACTGAGTGCACCATGACAAATGGTGATAAATGGATTGATGAATGTACTTTTCTGAGAGATACAAAGCATATGCCTTCACCAGCTTAACAGAGACAAATAAGCAAAACACAGGCAAATTAAGAAAACATTTTCATCAATAGGCCATCATCTCTGAAATATTCAACACAATCAAAAAGACAAGGGACTACAAAACTAACACAAGCAAACACATGCACATGCTGTACAGAGCACAAACAAATTTGGAAGTATTTATTTATTTATATCTATTTTTGTGAAAGGGACAGTGCACATGAACAAACATCAGTAAAACATTCAATGTGAATGCGCTGAAATTAGCAAAATGGTGATTAACTATGGTAGTCCCTTGCCAGGTTGTAAAACAAGAATTGTACTCTAATAGGAAATGAAAAATGCACATTAATAAAAGACACATTCAGGTGCATTCATACATAGTGGCACATTCAATTCTAGTCATCTGAGTGATTCTTGTAAGTCTAAAAAGTGCAGAATGCAATGTCTGGAATGACTGTTAGTAGAATACATGATTGCATGAGCTGTTCGGAGCCCAATAAAGCTTTGTCTCCAAATTATGCAGTTGGGAGGAGAATCTGGCAGAACAAACATGGACGATTTCTGACGTAAAATCGAAAGAGTGGGTAACAACACGGAGGTGCTGGGGGTCTCTTCACAGAAGTGCCCTTTGAAGTCTAGTACAAAGAATATATTAAATTGGAGTATTGAGGAGATGAAATTCTGGTCTGCCTCTGAAAAGTGACTGGCTTATCTTTGTTTTGACTTTTTTGGATCCCTCGGCCTTGGGAACAGGCTGTGTGTAATCTCCCCCTGGGAGCGGACTCTGCTCGAAGAATATGCTGCTGATCACCATGTTGCCTCCAGGGTGGGGCACCATGGCACTTAACATCTGACGAGTGCACTGGGGAGATGAGGCTTGATGCTTGACTGTGTCAAGGTGAACTTTTTTATGGACACATGTGGCCATGAACCACCATGGTATTTAAGATCTGGGCAATTGGCATTGAGGAAGGATTCTTGACTTTCTATCAGAATTGATAACACACAGCCATCCATTGATCATATGCACATTTTACATACACACCCCAACTCTCTCTGACCTTGCTTTGTTAATGTGAAGAAACTG
>JAQQAE010004492.1:0-18697 GCA_029823295.1 Pseudamia nigra | reverse complement strand
AGGAGATGAGGTCTTTGAAGATGTTTTTTGTTCTTAAAACCCTTCTCTCGCAGATGCCGTCTAATGGTTATGGGACTACAGGTGGCACCAGTGACAAGCTTAATTTGGACTGAGGATCATCTCATGTCTTGGTGGACAGCCAACTGGATCCTCCAGCTCAGGGCCGATGAAATTTTTTTGGGTCTGCCACCTGACTTTTTTCCTCCACAACCCTCAGGATCTTTTAAGAAGTCTTACTGCATCCAACCTCAGCAGCAATGGCACGCTGTGAGAGGCCTTGCTGATGCAGCTCAAAAATCCGACTTTGTTCAAAAAGAGAAAACATTTTTGCCTTTGCCTTCAGGAAGTCATGACAGTGTGGATACCTGACAGAAAATGACACTGAATCCACATTTTTGCTGAGATTTGGGCTTTTAAATGCTGTGGTCTTAAACTTTCATCATCAGCTGATGAACAGCCTATTTCAGTTTAATGGTTATTTGCAATAAATTGCTTACTCAAATTTTTTTCTTGTCTCACTCCCATTTCTTCATTTTGCATTTTGAAGAACTACTTAGAACCTTGTTAAGATCCAACAGTGCAAAATGTACATTCTTGCAATTTTTCAACTGGTCTTAAAATTTTGATCAGGAGTGTATATACCGCATATAAGCGCAATCCATATGCTTCCCAACAAGGAAGTGTGTAACCTGCAGTCCTGTTTTGCACCAAATGTATTCTATGCTCCCCCATAGAATAATACAATACAGTATTGTAATACAGTGTATTGACAAATTTACCATGACTGCTAATGGAGCAGACACATAGAACTGCAGCCCTGCAAAGTCTCACTGAACACAAGAGACTTGCATAAGAACGAGGAGTACATAAGGCAGCCTACACAAAGAGCTTCCAACATGCTAAAATCCCACACACTACATATTCAGCTGCTTACATACAAAGATGCATGTTGGGATGATGGCCATTGATGGAGTACTATGCTCTTATCAGCAGAAGAATAAATAAATGAATTATACAATATGTACACACGCTGGTGCAGTTACAGACATATGTACAAAAGGGATGCTGCCAGGAGACTGCGCTATACAGTCAGCAGCGGAAGTCCTGTACAAACACCTACTGTATATTCTCAATATTCTTGCTCTCCCCTTCGTGTTGGCTCCTGGTCAAATTGCCATGCATGCTCTGCCACACCATGTTTATGTTGAATGCATCCACTCAGTACTTTGGATTCACATGCCAACCGATGCATTTACATTTATACTGAGCGCTAGGTTCACTTCTTATCTAGACGAGTCTTGAGCTGGTGTGTGGCTGATCCATTTTAGACACGTGGTCAAGATCTGACAGCATATATTTGTGTGTTCATGGTGTGTTACCATCAAAGTGTTTTCTCTCTCCCCTCTATCGTTTTATCCCCATTGTGCATTTATGTCTACTTTTGTGCATACTATTTCCATGTGTTCTTGTTTTCCTCTTCATTCTGCCTCCTCTCGATCTTTTTTTTTTCCTCACGTCTTTTCTTCCTCCATGACCCCTTCCTAATCTCTCCTTCCATCTCCCCTCGTAGCCCCCTGGACTGCCAGCTGACAGCATGCCACCTGACCTTAACTACAGCAGAGAGAACCTCAGCTTTGACTTTAAAGATACTGACATGAAACGCCTCTCCATGGAGATAGAGAAGGAGAAGTGAGTGGTCAGCCCTCCTCTGCTGATACTGCCTCATATTTTGGATCTCAAGGAGAGATTTCATTTGCTGTGTTTGGAGTTTTTACATGACTGCAGTTAGAGCTGGGTAATAATCACCATGATACGTGTAAAAGCCTTTATAATTTAAAGGCTTACTTTTTGGACCCAGAAAACATTAACACGATAAAACTATTAAAAAATTACTCATACAAGTTGTAAAAGGAAGAAAATTTTGTAAAAGCTGTAACAAACCAACAAAAAGGAAAAATGTACAAGACAAAACAACACAAAACTGATTGAAAGATGTCAAAGAGTAAAGACCAAAATGTGCCCTTGGTCTCATGTTTCATGATTAAGTGATTATTTTGTTTATTTCACTGATTCAGTGTTTAATCTAAAAAGAATATTCTAACATAAAGGTGAATGCAGCCTTATTATTCAAACAAGATAAAAAATATATCACATTTATTTAATTATCCTAATATAAAATACACTACCAGTCAGAGGTTTGCACAGCTGATTCTCAACATTGTCCATTAATACTGATGACATCCGAACTGTAGATAGATAGATAGATATACACTTTATTGATTCCACAAAGGGAAATTCACATTATGTATTATGTATGTATTATGCATTATGTATGGAATTATGTAGTAAACAAAAACAGTTAAACAACACAGAACATGTTTTATATTGTAAAAAGTAGCCACATTTAGCTTTCTGACAGCTTTATATTGTGCACTTTTTCATTCTCTCATCATATTCATGAGGTAGTGATGATTTTCAGTGCACCGGTGCATTAATTTGTGCCATCTCTTTCCTTCTTAATGTGCTTTAGACCATTGGTTGTGTTGCACAGATGAAGGGTGGGCACAGAATTAATAGTCATATTAGTGCAACTACAACTACTGTACAAATCCATATCATGGCAAGAAACACTCAGTTAAGTAAAGAGAACAAAGAGTTCAAGAAATGAAGGTCAGTCATTCTGAAAAAATCTCAAGAACTTTGAATGTGTCTCCAAGTGCAGTCGCCAAAGCCATCAAACACTATGATGAAACTGGAAGGGAAGGGAATACCGAGAGCTGCCACTGCCGCACAGGTTTATCAAAATAACCAGCCTCAGAAACCATGGACAGTCCTGTCCATCCTTCCTTTGCACAAGACACCTGTGGCATAAAGCTCATTAAGAAAGCAAAAAATGGCACAAATTAACTCTTGAAAGGCACACTTGTGATTTGAAAACAGGTCTCGGCAACTGCCTTGCTATGAGTGTGTAAAGCTGTCATCAAAGCGCAATGTGAAATATCAAAACATCTTCTGGGTTGTCTGACACTTTTTTGTTTACTGCATAATTCCGCATGTTCTTTCAGTATGAATGTCTTCAGTATTAATGTACAATGTTAAAAATATTAGAAATAAAGAAAAAATGTGTGTAATATCATAATAAGAATAATTCTTTTTTACTGCCCAGTCTTAAAAGCTGTATTTAGATATTTAACTACCTAAATAATAGCCGGATAAACTCAAATACCTTATTTACACTCATTTTAAATGTTCTCAAAATGTGTTAGAGGCAGATTTAATTTAAAGGTGCTATACTTGGATGCAAACACTCATTATGCACACTTTATTGCAGGAGTTCAGATAAGCAGATGACCCTCAGTTCTAGCTTTCTGGGGACTCGCTATAAGCGTTCATGTTTTTTTTCTAGTTCAACTAAAAGCCAAAAATACTTTTTACAACTTTGACCCTGACTGTGGAGTTGAATAAATTACCTGGGCTTCATGTATGCTAATGAGATGTTTAGAATCGATAAGGCAAGCAAGCAGAAAGACCTGTCAGGATTTAGAATTTGTCATTAGCTGTGAAAGATATTTGGTGTGCCAGAGTGGAAAATATTCAGCAGGGTTAATGGCATATCTGAAAATACTCAGCAGGAAATGTGCTAATCTGTCCTCCAACCTTCAATTGATTTGTGTTCCAGGGTTGAATACATGGAAAAGAGCAAGCACCTGCAGGAGCAGCTGAATGAACTGAAGACAGAGATCGAAAGTCTGAAGCTCAAAGAGCGGGAGACTCCTCTGGACATCATTCACAACCAGAACACCGAACAGGGCACCAGCAAGCACAGCAACTTCAAAAAGGTAGCTCACTTACACACACAATGCTCCCATACTGTACATGTGCACTCTACACGTACACCAACAAATGCTGAAATGTATTTTTCATACAGTAGGTGTCTCTGCATATACAGAATATTTCTCCCCATCTTTATGCTTTCTCTACCAAAATGAAAAAAATATGGCTTAAAATAGTTGCATCAGCACCTTACCATGTATATGCACACCTTATTCTGTATGCAATTGGAGAAAAATCTGACAGCCACCCTTTGCTTTACTGTACATAAGTTATAGCTACAGCATATCCTTAATAAGGCTTTTATAGCTTATAGAGTCAGCTTGTGATTTTAGTGACATCTAAAGTGAAGGTGCAGGTTTGAAACCAAGTGAAACTACCTCACTCTCACCTACAACAGCCCACAAACGCATTCTGTCATTTGTTTTGTCTCTTTATGAATTTTATTAGGGGCATATTAACCTTGCTCCACACTCAGACTTGGTAGGTGTCAGAAGTACACCCGGTGTCAGATGACACCCACATGTCTGATCTGAAACATGGTGGTGCATCATGGGGGGCATCTTAAATCCCCCCAATTCTAACTACCTTTAATGTAAATCAGATTTGAGACTTTAATGCCACTCAAACATGAAATTATTATAACCAAAATTGGAGAAAAACATGAATAAGGGACAAATGTTTATTGTTTCATAAAACACACCTTTGAGGATCAACATCAAATGCTGAAAAAAGTAACACTTAAAGCTTCAGAAACCAAAATCAGAAAAAAGACTAAAATGTGAAAATATACATTTTCCTTTTGCAGCTCTTTCCTGAGTTCAAATCAAAAGAAATTGAGATATACAGTACTGTGCAAAAGTTTTAGGCTACCCTGCATTTGGTGTTTAGCAGATTATAGTTGACCATACACATGCACAACAGAACCAGAATATACAGGAAATACAGAAACAAACATGTCAAATTCTCCACAATGAAATGTCAAGTTTTAAGTATCACCATCCTTTGAATTTTAAAACTTTTAAGTGTTTGGATCACAAAATGCGAGATCTGGCTCACTTAAACCAGATTTTATTCAGTTACACATGTCAATTGGTTCTTTTTGTTTGTCACTTTTTGCCACAGGAATGGACATCACATTAAATATGGAGTTTTTCCTGTTGTAGCCATTTAGTTTTGATTTTTATGTGTTTATATGTGCACATTTTCTGTATTTTATCCCCCAAAAACAACAAATTAAAGATGGATATTTGCTCCCATAACAATTTTAGAATTATGCTGATTCATGTTTTTATTGTGACCATCTATGGTCATAATAAATGAAGATCAGACAACGAACCCAAGGAGGTCTACAACTGTTGCACAGTACTGTACATATAGATGACCTGACCTGGAGCAGAACAAACAGATTCACATCTGATGGAGTCCAGAGCAGTATGTTGAGTTCTCTTTTCCTTCCAGATAACTACTGAAAGGTAATTTTGGATTTTTGCCAGTGAAACCAGAAACACCTTAAAAATATGACAACATTAAAAAAGGGGTATTTAGCTTGAGATCCATTACTCCAAGCTAATTTACATAATGTATTACGTGAAGTGTCACATCAGAGGAGAACGTGCTTCTTTGAACATGTCTTTTGCCATTTAACTTGGCAGCTGGCGATGCATCTGCAGGCCTTTTTGTCAATTCTGCCTCCACCTGTTGTAATTGGGCAATTTTTCCTCACAGTGATGAAAGAGCACTTTCGATTTGGCACCGTGTTTTGCCAGCACGGTGCCAGCTTTTCCTTCAGCTTTTACTATATTTTCAACCACAAACAGAAATAGTTTTCATTCAGTGGTTCACAGCTCTACTTTGTGTTAAGATTTAAGGGGCCACTGCACTGCCTTGACTCCCATTGTGCTGAGCTTGAAACCCTCGCTGCACAAAATCACCTTACCTTAGATATATTGAGTCGTGCCAACTTCAGTCTTGCTGCAAAGTCTTAGGTGATCAGGAAGTGTTTATTGAATTTGCACTCATCACTAATAGTGCCAGCAGATTGTGCATCTTATTAGAGCATCTGCAAAAAATTGTACTCTTACTGTATTATGGTTGGGGAGCTATTTAAAGACTTAACCAGTTACTTTAAGATCTGAAATTGCAGTGCCAGGAAATGTTTAAATGTCGTAGCATGTGTTAAGCCTTTGATTAATGCTAGTTACGGTAGTTTTTTATTATTTACATATATACAAATAATACAGGCACACAGAAGATGTGATGGAGAAGTGCAAACAGCCCTGAACTTGTTTTATATTTTAGTTTGTCCAAAGTAGCCGTATTTAGGTTTGATGACAGCTTTGCATTCTCTCATCCGATTCATGAGGTAGTCACCTGGAATGGTTTTCAATTCAACGGTGTGCCAGGAGTTAATTTGTGCCATTTTTTGCCTTATTAATTTGCTTTTGACCATCAGTTGTTTTATGCAGAGGAAGGTTGGGTACAGAGTCAATAGCTGTATTAGTGCTACTACAACTATTGTATAAATCCATATTATGGCAAGAAACACTCAGTGAAGTACAGAGAAAAGATAGTCCATCATTACTGTAAGAAACTGAATTAAATTTGATTTCTATTGAATGAACTTTATTGATCCCTTTCAGGCAAATTGATCTGACTAGCTCATAGAAAGAAAGATCAAATCAGTAGGATGTCTTCAGTGTTGACAGTCTTCAGTCTCCATCAGCTGTGGTGCTGAACAGTCTGATGGTGATGGGGATGAAGGATCTCCTATAACGTTCAATCCTGCAGCGTAGTGATGTTTGTCATCCACTGCAGCTGCTCCTCTGAATCCACTGCCTTTTACTCGGAGTCCGTCTCAGATCCAGTGGGATTGGTTGGTAAGCTCCACATTTCCTCTACCTCAGATCTAGGAGGTCCTCTCTGGAGTAAACTCTTCTCTCCATATCAATCCAAAATTGATCCCACAAAAGAAGATGCAAAAAAAGCAGTTTATATACAGAAATTTTAAGAAAAAATTGAGAAAATGCAGACAGCTCTTGTCAGCTGTTGCCACCTATATTGGCACATTCTAGAATAAAGGTCAGTCAGTCCGGAAAATCTCAAGACCTCTGAATGCGTCTCCAAGTGCAGTCACCAAACCATCAAATGCTACCTGAGGTGTTGTAAATTGTCAGTTTCTGAGACTGGTAATTCTAATAAACTTATCCTCTGCAGCAGAAATCTATACAGGTCTTGGACTTTCCTTCCTCTCGTCATGGTGTTTGATGATTTTGGCAACTGCATTTAAGGAAACATTCTGAATTCTTGCAATTTTTCATACTGACTGACCTTCAATTCTTAAAATAATGAGTCATTCACTCATGACTTTCTCTCTTCAGATTCACAAGTTAGTTACCTGGAATAGTTTTTTGGAAACTCAAGGATCTCAAGAATTTCCAAATTCTTGAGATTTTTCCAATTGGCACCATTTCTTAAAGTAACGATGGGCTGTCTCTCTAGTGTTTCCTGTCATAACATGGATATATACAGTAGTTGTAGTAGCACTAGCAGGGCTGCTGACTTTACATGCACAAATGATGGTGTAAATTACATCAAGGGGGCAAGAAATGGCACAAATTAACTCTTGACCACACATGAAAACCATTCCACGTGACTACCTCATGAACCTGATGAGAGAATGCCATGAGTGTGCAAAGCTGACATCCAACTGTCAGATATATCTTTTGGGTTATGAATTGAAAAAGTTGGGAAATACTATACCTTAAATTATGTTTAACTGCAATTACACTCTTATATTTTAATTCATGGATCATTTAAAGACTTTTTAAAGATCCCTATTACTGCACTTTAGTTGCATTTGAGTCTTCAGTAGCTGTTGAATGAAGTAAGGTGTGTATGTAGCCTTAATACTGTTTTTACATCATTTTTCAAGGATGACTGTCTTATCAGAATTTTTGATTGTTTTCTCTTTTACATTACCCAGGCCTTGCTATCATACTATTTTAAGGCAGCTTATTGATTTTCAATGTCTCTTAATAGCAGGGTTCTTGTTTTGGCCGTGGGTTCATTTTTCAGCCTTGAGCTTCTTCTTTGATGGAGAGGAGTGTGAGCACTCTTCATTTTCTACTATGACCTCTAATACTGCACAGTGATTATCACTAAGTACAGTAAATACTATATCTATGTGCAAAGTCTGTGAGAATAGCTATGGTATTTCTCCTGGCCAAGTCCCTGACTACAGCTGCTGCATCCTGGTGATTATAGGAGGTTAAAACGAGTACCAGACTTATTCAGCTTGAGAGATACGTATTTCTAAATCGATTGGTCAGAGGCAAATGAAGTGTTATAAAAAGTACATTCTGTTTCCACTGTCCCCTGATGAACTGGTCGATTAAACTCATTGGTTTTTATCTCTTCACTCTGGAATCACTTTAATTTCAATAAATGCATCAAGTAAAAAGAATTTCAGTGACTCTATGTTCTCCCTTCTCCATTCTTGTTCCTCAGTGTACTTGTTAAGGGAGGGCTAATTGATTTTTTGCTTGGTGATTAGTCATTTGGATGCAGGGGGGCACCTTCAGTATGGGAAAGGAGGAATCAAGATAAAAGTGTTGGTTTAAATCGAACCAAAAGCATTCATCTTGTTAGTGAGGAAAGTGGCTGTGGCGCATAACATCGCAGGGGAGCAGGGGTGGGTGAGGAAACTAAATCAGCTTTGTGGGAAAAAAGGTGAGAAGTTTTTGGAGTTGACCAGAATGTTCAAAGGATGATGAGTTTGTGGCAGAAGTGCTGAGAAAGTGCTGTGAAGTTGGTGACCACAGAGGGACAGGATAAGAGGAGAGAAGAGGGAATGTGAAATGAAGCACACACTCACGAGCCAGAAGCGTCAGGACCGACTCGACTCTGACCTCGGGCAAAGTTTTCTCCATCCAAACTCCCTCTCCCAGTGGATGATTAATGAGAGGCCCCTTAATCTGGCCCTGCGCCTTTGCACTTAAACCCAGCCACAGGTTCTGCTCTGCCTGAAAAGCTCATTCCCAGCAACTGAATCACAACACAAATGCTGCAGTGGTTTGGTGAGGGGAATGCAGGCTGTTTGAAGCAGCAAACATACAAAGCAGGTCAACCATTAGGGTGACTCTCATTGTGCTGTGCTGCATATCAAAACAACATAAAGGATTTTTTTTGTGGAAATAGTCTGCTGTTGTGCCATTCATAACATCAATACCATGCCAGTGAACAAAGAGTTTCTGCATGCAGAATGGTGGGCAGCATGGAGTATAATGCTGGAGAGTCAGACATAGATAAACTCACTGTCTGAGGCATTCACACTCACAGTTCAGGCTGTCTATCTCCTAGGACAATAGAAGGTGATTGGTAAACATTACGGTGCAAATCTGCCCATCTCCCACACATTATCTGTTTGGATTCAGTTAAGTCCCCATCTACATATTCCCCAGACATATACTGGATTGTCCAAAATGTCCTTCTTCATTCTAGATCTAATATTTACTTTGACAGCGCCCTCGATTTCTGAACACTGCACATGCCGAAGAGAAGAAAATGTAACTCAGCCCTTTTTGAAATGCTGTGACAGCTCAGCTGAAGGGGTTAAAACACAGCCAGCAATCTTAATTAATCCATCACCACCTCATTTAAACCTACAGAGAAAAACAATTAGCAGTGCTTTCTTTTTACTGGCATTGATCTTCCACCCTCTCCTCGTCCCCTGCAGTCGTGGAGTGTGACAGACTTTACGGTCAGATGTGGACAGATGTGGATTTAGGGTGATTTTTATTGCAGTGGCAGCTGGTGTGAATTAAAATAAGCATTAAATGTATCCACAACACCGCATGTGTTAACATGTCACAGGTTCATTATAATCAGAATAACCTCAGGTCTTTGTTTTCAGTAAACACATGAAGACTCCAATTATCTACTTCTTATGACCACATAGTACTTTAATTAGCCAAGGGAGGCAAGTCTAATCACATGTTTTGCTGTAACATTGACGCTTGTAGTAACTGCTGTAAAATCCTTACAGAATTTATTAAAGTGCATCTAAACTTGGAGCTAATGCAACTCCAGCTACCTCAGTTTTTTACTGTTGCATCAATTTATGTCAGTAAATATAGCTAACAAGAAGCAGTCTTAACTGGTTTTGAAATTGACCTAGGCCATTGAAGGTCAGAGCATATTTCAAGCAGCATAGTCAATAACCCTGTGGTGTATGACATTTTTAACCTCACTACATAGCTAGAAATGTATGTATGTCAAAGTGATAGACTGTATATAATGTGGACAAAGTGACCGTGACGTCACCCATTGGTTTCTGAAGGGCCATTTTGAGGCCAATCAACTTGTCACTTCCTGGCTGGCATCTTGGAGCCAAAAACAGGATGTAACCATATTTAGACGAACGACAGTGGGGTTTATGAAGCGTTCATGCCAAAGGAATCATGGGAGAGCTAACATTAGCCGCTATCTTACTGTTGCAGTAAAACTTCACCACGCAGTGACAAACAAAGTCACATCACAGTGTTGTTAGTGTAAACATGTACCCACAGCTGAAGCAGAGTGTATCTCATGTATAACAATGAACATATTGAATAAACAGAAGATACAGAGGTCTGAATCGGTTCGACTTCGCTATAGCGAGCTGCTGCTGCTACAGTGACATGACAATCAGACCCCAGCAAGGCAGTCATTTGTTGGATTATTTGCTGTAATTTCTTAATAATGAAGCAAAAAGTTAAAGATAGATCATCACATTACTTATTAGAGGCTCCAAATAAAACGTTTGAGACCATGATGCCCCTTGGTCAAAGTGCAATAATTTCAGACCCTACTAATCTCCAGGTCAAGGTCATTTGATGAGCAAGAGGAGCCCTGGAGTCTAATCTATCACATTTTAAAATGCCGATAGCTCTAGTAGTTTTAGTTGTACAGGTCAAAATATTTTTTTTCCAATTACCTAATCACTATGCAAATTAGGTGGTTGCCATAGTAACCTTTGCCCCTACCCTAACTACCCAAACTCCAAATTTAACAGAACATTTTTGGTCATACAGAGGAATGATTTTTATATTTTTCACCCGTTATATTAAGATGTGTGTAATTAAATTACTGGCTGCTAGCTATGATTAACAGTTTGTGTGCCTCCTGAGTTTGACTCTCAAAGCTTGTTAACTGATTAAAACATATTTTGAAAGACATCTCTTACTATAAGTTTATTGTCACTTTATTTATTTTATTTTGTTGCTCACTAGATGGCTGGTTAGCACAATATAGCTACAGTAGCAAGTGTTGGCAGTGTTTCTTTTTATGGAACGGGAACTGCATTGCACTACGGTACATCTTTAGAGGTCAGTGTCCATAACAAAGAAAGTTGTCAGTGGTATTTCACAGGTTTACAACTGGAGCGTATCATCCTGTCTCAGTGTAATTTGACCTGTTGTAATCTCTTAAACAATAGGAAGTTTTGTGACAAGAGTACTTAAAGACAGGAAAAAAATATGGATTGATTTTAATTTGATTTATTTGGTTTTTAACATTGCTCAGATTAATTAGCATTAGGTATGCTTTCTGCCCAGCACAGCGTTTAAACTAATTCTACTAGCTTATGCTACAGAAAATTAAATAACACAATGAACCTGCATTAATCTCAGTGATTATCTCAACCACATTAACTGCTACAGAGTCATGGGAACATTCAGTCTTTTAAGCAATGACAAATCAAACAGTGTCATGTAATTCATACACATTGTTGACCAGAAACCGCTCACAAATGATTCACTTACATATAACTATATTAAGCTGACTATTGCTTAGGTCTCACTGGGTCTATTTGTGATTCGGATTTAAAGGTGATTAGTGCACTGAGCTCACCTGACACCTGTGGGCCTTCCACCTACAGATTCCCCACTACTCATCACCAGTTAGAGAAAAGATTGTCTCATGAGAATAAAAGTAAGATCAATATTTAGCAGATGTTTTGTTGGTTGTAAGATTAACAGCCCCCTCTGTAACTGTATATACAGAACATGTCAACAAGGTGGGTAATAATCATAGAGTGACGTTACCATTGGTTTCTGAATGGACATTTTGAGAGTAATTGGGTTGTCACTTCCTGGATGACATGTTGGAGCTAAAAGCAGAATGTAGATAACAGTGGAGCTACAGGAGCATAGTATGTCAGGGATCTTATGGGTAAGCTAATGCTAATTGTTTGTCTACTGACTGAGTTTAACTTCATCAAGCATTGCTGGGCAGTCATATCAAGTTTTTATTTGTGTGAGCACTGAACTAATCTTGGCCCTATGTACTGAATGACTGGTGTCACAGCGGCTACCAGCGGTACTACAACTTTTAATTTGCTTACACATTGTTTCACTGCATAGCCCCAGTTCTTGCCTACTGGTAATAACAGACAACAGGCAGTGACCTCCAAATATGGACGAACTGCTAGCAATTCCCATTCCATATTGCACTCTATCTTGCTCTCGTCCCAGTTTTCCCCACTTGCTGTGTCTTGTCTGTGTGTTTGCTTCATTCCCTGTCAGAGTATCTCCCTAAACCCAAAACCAACATGGAATTGACCAGCTAGACCTCAATGCAATTGACACACTGTTCGGACAGGAAAACAGGTTGAGGGGAAACCGAGGGTCCTCAGGGGATAGCGGGTTCTGGACATGTGAGGATCCGTGGAGACATGGGGACTTATATGTTTTTGAGATGCCGTCCACTGAGAACCATGATAACAGGATTTCTGCTGATTGGCTTGGGTGTTTTCCTGGTATATCGACTAAGAAGACGGAGAGAGCTGTTCAAAGCCCAGAAAAGCTTTGTCTCCAAATCAAGCAGTTGGGAAGAGCACTGGCAGCACAACATGGACGATTTCTGAGTTAAATCGAAGAGTGGGTTATAACACGGAAGTGCTGAGGTCTCTTCATAGGATGGTCTTTGAGGTCTGGTACCAAAAAATTTAAAATTGGAGTAACTGAAGATATTCAATTCTTTTCTGCCTGCGAAAGTGTGAGTGTCTTATCTTTTGTTTTTTATTTTTCGGCTCCCTTCACCAACCTTGAGAGGCCTGAGCGCTACAACCCCCCCTTGGAGGAGACATTGTTTAGAGAATGAAGCTTGACTTTTCACGCTTCCACCGCTTATCACTTCACACTCTGATTTGGAAGCTTAGTGGGCTCTATGGACTTGTGTCACCATGGTCAAGTGCCATGAGACTTTTAGATCTGGACATATGAGGGGAAAGAGCGCTGACTTCCTTATCGGGGCTGATACTACATAGCATGCATCCATGTTCTCATTATCTCACGTCAAAATAAACCAAGGCCTCACTGGAACTTTGCTTTGTTAATGTATGTGTAACTTTCTGCTAACTGTGCATATGAGGGTATTTTTTCTATGTGACCATAATTTTGCTTCCTATGGACTTTCCTCCAACTGCTGAAGGTGCAGCGCACATGCTCGCTGCAGCCCCCTCCTCTCAGTGGGAGAAAATGTAATTTCGTTGTTGATGGAAACATTTGACAATGACAATAAATGCATTCTGATTCTGATTCTCTACAGTCTATTAGCCAGTCTCCAGATAGCTAGATTAGGTGACATTTGGAACTGTAATGAAACACAAATTGGTCTTAACATATTGGAACTTTTTACCAGAACAATTTTTCTAATTAATTTCCAAAAATTTACGTTAATGGTACCATATTTCCCCCTTCCTCCTCCCTTTCTCTTAATCAAATGGTGACATCTGGCTCCAAAAAGCCAAGTTGCTGACTGACAAAATGTCACAGTTGAGGATTAAAAATGGATATCAAGGTATCTACTTCCACTTCTTTTATTTTAAATGAATAAAATAAAGCTGTAATTCAGTCCTTTCAGCCTCATGAGCTAGAGACTGTAACTAACACAGGTTTTCTTTATCGTCTATTCTGCTGCTGTTTTTCAATTAACTGATAAAATGAACAAAAAGTGTCATTTCTTACAATCACAGTTCCCTTCGGGACTTCATTAAGTTTTATTAGAGAGTGCGGGAGAAGCAGCCAACTCATCACAACTGCAGTAAAAATGAAATCCGCTCACCGCACTGGAACTTGCACCCATGTGGACACAATCTGATGTCATCTCAGGAGGGTGAATATGTAAGATGTGACAGTGTTCTTTCACTCTGTAAGCAATGGCAGATTCACACACCGGCCAAGTGTTGCTGGTCTGTCAACTGGAAATGAATGGTCTTGTGTCGACTTGATGCGTTGTGAACACACAGGCGAATTGAATCTTGCAGGAGGACTGAGGGAAAGAGTGGCCAGTCTGTTATATCACCTTCTTACTGGTCTGCCCTTGTGTAGAAGAAGTCTGGACATACCTCCTTAGGTGGTTTTCCTTTACTTTTTATTTATTTTCAACATTGTACATTGTAAAAAAAAACAACAACTTGACTTATATTTTGTTCCATATTTCGCCACATTTAGCTTCAGATCAGATTCATAAGGTAGTCACGGTTTTCAAATCACGTGTGCTTTGTCAAGAGTTAGCTGTGCCATTTCTTACCTTCTTAAAATGCATATGACACGAAAAATACATTTTTTGTCATTGTTTACATCACATCAAAAGCATTTGAACCACATTTGACGGTTGCTCAAGTGCCAACTCACAAATCAGGCATTTATTGATTTTGAATCGAGTGCCAGGAAAGATGCGATAGATTCTGGAAAACTGGGACAGTGGGGAAAGAGCCGGATGTGATGTCACAAGCAAACACTGTTTCTGTCAGCTGCCAGCTGTTTCTGTTGTGTTTTGCTTGTTAGTTTTCAAATTTCAACTGGAAGTGGTGGGATTGCCAGTCATGCCTGATCGTTGTGTGGCTGACTATTGTTTGAACACTCGTGAAGACGGTTTTAGTTCATTTAGATTTCCTATAGACCCTGATCTTTTGAAGAAATGGACCATTCACTGCTGTGCAGTGCTCACTTCACGGACGAAAACACAGAAGCACACGCTGTTACACATGAGGGCTGCTTGCATTTATCACGGTGTTATGGCCCAAATGGAATAGAATGTTGAGTGATTTTTATGGTTGTTGGAAAGATATCAAATGGATTTACCAAAATCTGGAGTTTTATTCACAGTGGAGCAACATTTGATGAGAAACAACATAGGTAAGGTGAACTTTGTCGGTTTTGTTGCTGTGATTTTTCTGTATTGTTTGTCTGTTTGCTGTGCGGTTTTTGAAAGTTATATACCGCTGGATTCAGCTCAGTGTGAGCTTTTATTGAGTGTGTAACAATCTAGATATACATTTGGTTTATGAAGCACAGTATAGGACAAAGCAAAGATTCAATGGAGTTGTTACTGTTTGGCTCTTTGAAGATAATGGCTTGTTGTGTGGTTTGGTATTGCTACATTTTTAGCGGAGTTTCTGACAATTATGGAACCGAGATTCGGACAATTATGGAGCTGATTCTGATTTGGAGTTTCTGACAATTACGGAGTTTCTGACGATTATGGAGATGATTCTGTCAATTACGGGGGTGTATAGGATGTGTGTTTTTATTTATTGATTGGAAGGCAGGAGTTGTGAGTATGGGTAAAAGTAGACCTTACCCCCGGATACAGGGGCAAGGTCTAACACAACAAACACAACGAAGCGGAGAAAATTGTTGTTGTCACACCACAGGATACATGTTTCTCATTCAATCGAAATTACTATACAGTGCCATGGATCTTTAAACTATTTACAGTCTGTTTGCCCAGGCATTCGCACCCTTGAGTGTCTTGACCATCATTCTCATCAATGGACATGTGGTCGGGGCTGTCAGAGTCGCTGTCACGGTGGCCACTCGACTGTGTCTCATCCAAATACGGCTCAAATCTCTACAGTTTTATACCCAGAATATGGCTGCTGACAGGCGTCGTGTTCTGTTCGTGACATCATCAATATGGCGCTGGCAGCAGATTCTCAGTGAAATCCATGAACATCTTTTTTCCTCAGCTGTTTATGATCAGGGGATGCTTTTTATATGTAATATTGTTTTAAATGTGTTTGTTTTTGCATTTGGTGGCCTTTCTTGGTTATGTAAAAATTGTGTCATATGTATTTTAGTGTGCAACTGTCTTGTGTAGGGAAAGGGTGGATACAGAGTCAACAGCCTTACTAGTGTTACCACAGCTACTGTACAAAGCCATAATTTGCCAGGAAATTTGCCAAGAAACACTCATTACTTTAAGAAATGTATATCAGTTAATCCAGGGATCCACAACCTGCTCTAGGGCCACATGTGGCTCTTTAGCACTAAATTAACAACAAGATGAAAAACAGATAATGAACAAAAAATGAAATTAAAAAAATCCATAACATAAACACAACATAACACATTTTCATAATAACTAATAAAATAACAAAATCAATAATAATTAACAAAAATAACTAATCTGTGAAATGAACAAAATTGTCAAAGCTTAGCAAAGTAATCAATAAAATGAGTAACAATATTCAAAATGACCCATTAAATGAACAAAACATGAAAATAATGAAATTAATAAAACTTAAGTTAATAAACACAATAAGTACAAATGTCGAAATGAAAAGCCACAAACATAAAAAACTATGATTTCTTTAGAGTATATCTCTTCAAAATGGATCATTTTGAAGTACTCCGCCGTTTTCCGGCTGAGGACCATGGTCTCAGACTTGGAGGTGCTGATTCTCATCCCAGCCACTTCACATTCAGTGCGAACCGCTCCAGTGAGAGCTGCAGGTCACGGCCCGATGAAGCCAGCAGGACCACATGATCTGCCAAAAGCAGAGATCCAATCCTGAGGCCACCAAACCGGACCCCCTCAGCACCCTGGTTGTGCCTATAAATTCTGTCTATAAAAATTCTGAACAGAATTGCTGCACAAGGGCAGCCCTGCAGAGTCCAACCCTCACCGGAAAGGAGGGTTAGTGTGTCATTTCTAAACAAAGGAGTCCCCAAAAAAAATGTTTGGGAACCACTGATCTAAAGAACAAGCAGGCAAGAAATGGAGGCTACTTCGGACATCCTAAAATATAAAAATATTCTGATTTACTTTTTTTGTTTACTGTGTAATACTATGTACAGTATATGTGGTCTTTCACAGTTTGGATGTCCTCAGAATTAATGTACACTGTCGAAACTAAATAAAAAAAAGAATAAACACTGAAAGAAACTACTTCTGACTCATATTTTATAATTTATTTCTTGTTTACTTGCTCAGAAAATCTTATCAGGCCTTTGTTCTCTCCCCTGCAGTTAACACTACAGAGCACCAAGTCCAGAGTGGCTTTCTTCGAGGAACTTTAAACTCTGTATGTGTTTGGGTGAGTAGCCATAACTTCACCAGGAACCCCTCCTTTTACATTCCTGGTCAGTTTGAACGACTGGAAACAACATGGCCTTATTCTTCACTTCCTGGGAACCGCTTAAAACCACTATGGACCAGAGAAAAAGACTATTGTCTTGATCTGCACCAGCTCCAGATTTCTCAGATATGTGCACTATTAAGACAATCCTGCACTAAATCTGGGATTGATGAAGGAAAAAATAAGAGTGTGTGTTTACAGTGAGTGTGTGTGGATTATCAGGGTTACCACACACGTCCAGGAATACCAGAAAAACGACCAATTTCCCAGTCCTAGCTTAAGTTGTCAAGGAAAGTAGTGTTGCTTATTTTGTTGGGGTTTTTTGTTAAATTTGGTGATTTTTGTTAACTTACCTGATTATTTTTACCTGATCACTTTTTAGCAACTTTTCAGATCCCATACTTTTTTTTTCCCAAAGAAGCATCTAGAGACAAAGCTAAACGTGGAAACTTATAGTAGAATGTCTGTGCAGATTTTGTAATGGTTGACAATACAAACAGAAGATGACATGTAGAGTCTGTTGCATGACTCGGTGGTTCTAATGAGATACTGTTGGATATGAGCTACACATTGTTTTACAGCTTGAACTGTTTCTAAATTCAGAAATTAAACACAACGAAGTGCAGCTACCACTTGACATTAAGGGTACCTTCATAAAGGATTTGAAATGGTTTACAAATGGCTTATTTGTGTGTAGAATGAACAGAACCAGTACTCAAGGAAAAGTATTGTTATTTTATAATTCTAATGACTCAAGTAGAAGTAAAAGAGTGTTTCATAAAAAACTACCCCAGTACTGAGTAACTTTATAACATGGAATTTATTGTAGCTAAAAATATTTTGTTGATTTTTTTTTTTGTTAATTTCTTTGATTTTTTTAATCATTTTGTTGCTTATTTTGTTATATTTTTTAACTTAGATCATTTTCTTCATTCTTGCTTTTTTGTTCATATTTGTAATTATGTTCCCAGTTTCTTATGATTATTTTGTTCATTTTATTTCTTATTTTGTATGAATTTGGTTTTTTTGTTCATTTTTAACTTTAATTTTTTTTAAACCAGTGTTGCTCAATTTTTTCACTTGTATTCATTTTCTTGTGCATTTTGTCTTTCCTTCAGTTTTTTTTATTGCTTATTGTGTTCGTGTTTAAGTTGCTTGATTATTTTGATCATTTTTTGTTCATTTTCTTTTTATGTTTTGGATTTCTTTTATTCAGCTTCTTTATTATATTGTTAATTTTTGAGAATTGACTTGATTTTCCGCACTATAATGCGCACCGGATTATAAGGCGCACCCTCCAAAAATGTCACATTTTTAATTTTTTCCATACATAAGGCGCACCGGATTATACGGCGCAGTTGCGTTATGCGTCCACCAGATGGTAAACACTTAAAAGAATGTCTGATACCGTGACGGTAAATCAAATGTTATAATAACGCTCGAAATAGTGCAAAGCAATAA
>JAQQAE010004491.1:0-18699 GCA_029823295.1 Pseudamia nigra | reverse complement strand
AAAAAAATTAAAAATGTGACATTTTTGGACAGTGCGGCTTATAATCAGGTGCGGTTTATAGTGCGGAAAATACGGTAACCAGCTGTTTTTCATTCAGTGCCAGTGTTACAGGTCTCAGGCAGGTGACTCAGAGTAACAAAAAGATGAGATGACGGTCTATAAAATATGAGTAGAGTGTTAGAGTGTAGAAAACAGGACCACTTGTGTCTTCCTCCAGATCGCATCTAACAGGTACAGGAAGTTGTCCCACTAAATGGCCCCAGGTGGAAATATACTCATGGTTCCGCTTTACCTCTAATGCACTTAACTTACAATTTACACAGGAGTAATAATCAAATAAGTAATAAATCAGCAATGTATGTTTAAAGTGTAAATACACTATGCAAAGTTTGGATTAAAAGAAAATTACTCAATTTTCACTGCAAATATACCAAACGTGGTGGCACACATTCAGGTGCATCACACCAGATTGTAACTCGCTACTGCAGTACTCTCCAGAATTTCATTCTTGACTTGCTTGCTTCATCACCAAAATCCAGCCTGTACCTGACCTCTGTCTCTGCCTGACTCCCTGGACTCATGAGTAGTTACTTGTTTTCTGACCATGGATTGGATATTGGATTGTAGACCTTGGATTATCTGTTTAGTTCAGAGTGATTTGTGGATTTGAATGCTGTTTGGATTGACTAAGGATTTCAGATTCTGGACCTGTTTCTGATAATGTTGGAGACCCGATTTCTTATCCTTGAATATGTTTACTGACCGACACGTTTTTGCCAGTTATTTTCCCGTCTAGCAGAGAGCCTGGATCTTCTCTGGGGTCCTCCTTATTGCCTTGATGTTTTCTGTTTAATTCATCTGCTTCAAAGTTCTTCAAGTGAATAATAACTTTGTCATAACACCATCATACTTACTGTGTTTAGGTTTGTAGACTCATCTCTCCTCCTGTAGAATGTATTCCACGTGAGATGGGTGAACTGTTCCCTGGACACCTGGAGCCTAACATTAGCTATCATCATTTTTATGTAAATAAACCTGTCTTTTTAATCTTAAACTGCTTGACTCTGTTGTGCATTTGGGTCTGACTTTTATTCTGACACAGATGGGGATTGTTCAGAATGATTGCTGTCAGCTCTTTCTCGTTGACGTCTGCATCCAGTTCGTGACTGGTTGATGTGAAAATTACATAATGAAAAGTTATTCACAAATCTACCATTAAATATATTTCTAGTACAATTTCTCAGTGTCCCTTAAGATAAATGACTTATAAAAACCAGAGACCACAACATAGCTGGTAATTAAAAATTGCCACTTAAGACATTACTTTATCTAGAGAATCAATACAACAGAGTGCATTTTTGTGGACTAGCAAAGGGATCTGAGTAAATTCGATCAGTTTCTGTTTAAGTTTTAGTGTTAAACTTTCATAAGTGGACACAGAGTTGGCGAAGGAGAAAGGAAGACATGGAGAAAATGGATATTCTAATTATCTTATTGGCTCCTCGTGGTCGTCGGCATTGTAATGGCTCTATAATAAGCTTCATCTCACACAGGTGTGCAGTGTGACTGCGTCTACAGGTGCAGATGAAGCAACTCTGTCTTGCTCTTCTTCACTCTGTATAAATGTTTGGATGCTGTCCCTAAATGTTGTAGTTATCATGCTAATGACACATCATCATCTCACCTTTATTCCTTGTTTTTGTTTCAACCATTTAACTTTATTTGTGTTTGTATATCTGCTCATGACAGAATATAGATTTAAACATTTTAGCATTTACCTTGGTAACATCCTGTCTAATGCTTTTATCAGGAAAAAAACACAAATGAAAGAAAAAAAACATTCCTCTACTTGAAAATTTTTGCCTCAGGTTGCCCTCATTGGGCAAGTCACCCGCTTCCTGATTAGTACAAAAAAATTAATGAAATGTTTATGTTATTATCTCAGTTTGTTTGTTAGAAGGAGGATTACATAAAGACTGCTGGATGGATTTTGATGAAATTTTCACCCAGGTGTCTACATGCCTAAATGTAGTTTTCTGCTGTCATGTGATTGGCTGATTTGATATCTGCAATAACAAGTTGCCTTAACAAGTGCACCTAATAAAGTGGCTGGTGAGTGCATATGCAGAATGCAGAACAAAGAACTTGAAATGTAGAGAGTTGAATCAAATCAACTGGTTTGAAAGGAGAACAACAGACATGGTGTCTGCTTTAGGAGTGAGTCTGACAGCTTACTTCTAGTCGACTTCTCATCGTACTAATCTGTGTAAAACGTAGAGCTGCTTTGTGCACAAAATGAAAATGCACTGTTGAGTACATCTATTTGGTGGAAAGAAAGAGAACAAAATATGACAGAAAGGAAACTAAAGAAAGACAGATGTGGAATAACAAAGGTGAAAACACTCTTAGCAATACCTTAGGTATATAATTAATGATATACACTGATCAGTCATAACATTATGGCCACTGACAGGTAAAGCTGTAATAATGCTAATTATTATTCCAGTGGCATCTGTGAGTGGGTAGGATATATGAGGCTGCAAGTGAACATTTAGTCCTTGAAACTGATAGATTTGGAAAAAAAAATGGACAGCATAAGGATGTAAACAACCTAAACAAGGACTGTACTATGACGTCAAGACAACTGGGTCAAAGCGCTTCGAAAAATGTGGGTCCTGTTGGGTGGTCCTGGTCCTGCAGTGGACAGAACCCCATGAGGAAGGAGGGACAACTGGATCTCAGTCCAGTAGAGGATCTAAGGGAACAAAACATTACTACCACATAATGCTGTGTAGCTCCAATTTCTGATGCCAGTTCTACCAGATCTCTGAAAGCTGCTGTAATGTTACGTATTAGATATGGTAGTGACACATACACATGAAATCCTGTAATTTGTGAGAGTGCCAGGAGTTACACATAGGGCTGCTGTACAGCCACCTTAAGACTACACATTTTCATTAGATGGCTATAAGTATGCCATAGAAAGATCCCCAGGCACCCTTATAAAGAACATGAGAACTCTAGGGCCAAGGAACAACAACAAAGCACCTCATTTTCTCAAAAATGCCTCTTGTTGCTCTTGCAAATTGAACAGGAGCCGTATCAACTTCCTAAGAAGGCTGTAAGAAACTATGCCACCCAACAAATATCTGCCAACTCCAGAATGCATAGGGCCTGGAAGATTTGTACAAACAACAGGCTCGTACAAAGCTCTGTGTCAGTAGCTTCAGTGGTTATAATGTTATGGCTGATCAGTGCAGTACAGTTCTGTATTATTACTACCTACATTGCATAGATGTAATATACTTCCAAAGCAAATCATTCAAATGAGCATGATTACAAAGAAAAGACTTAAACAGAGAATGTAGCGGAGGAATAAATAATGACCAGACAGCAGGACGACAGTACAGGAATGTTAATGGGCAGATTCTCCTGGGTTGGAAACTCACCCACAAATGGTCTAATATCGGAGATGAATGCAGGGGGAGAATCCTTACATGATGGACTGATGTCATTATCTTTGAGCTACAGCCTCATAAAAAACAGCCTTTGACAAATTAAAGAAAAATTGCAAGTCAGAGACCAAAACTGAATTTGGAGTCATTTGTCATGGTAAAAAAAAAAAACTCTAAAAATGACTGTCGAAGCAGCTGTAGACAGGAAGTCGTATCAGACTGAGATATATGCACAGAAGAGCACAAACAGGAATCAGACATTATACACAGTGCTTCCATTAGTGTAAAGCTAATTCAAACCAGCAAAATGTGTTGTGGGAAAAGCACACGCAAGAAGAATGTTTATGAAATCATCAATCAAATATTCTCTTATGGGTGAAAATGATTTCATCTCTATATATGACTGTCTACGTATCCCCCAAAAGACTTGAAATGTCCTGAATTTGACAAAAATAAGGCCATAAAGATCATTAAAAAATCTTCAGTTTGAATTTGTCAGGTCATAATTGGCACAGGCACTCAATGTCTACACTTATGGGATTTAAAGTTGTACCTAATTTATGTTTTCCTTTGAACTGAACTGATGAAAATATATACAGTATTTGATTATTGTTTGGATTATTTTAGTCATTTTTGTTAATGTTGTTCATTGTTTTATTCAGTTTTGTTATTTTAAGGAATGTTTAGTTATTTTTTGACTATTTGTAAATTATTTTGTTCATTTATGCTCATTTGGTTTCTTCTGTGGAAGATTTAGTTCATAATTTCAGTCAATTTGTGGAATACTTTGGTCATTTTTGTTCATTGGGTACATTTGTTAATTTTCTAAATATTTAGTTTCTAAATTATTTTGGTCTAATTTTTCCCAAAAAAGTCATTATTTTGTTAATTTTGTGAAATATTTCATAAAATTTTCAGTCACATTTAAAATTATTTTGGTGACTTCTGTTTGTTTTGTACATAATTTTGCTCAGTTTTGTCTCATTTTCAACATCTGATATGTTTATGTTCTATTGGGAATAAAATATGAGTTTATGAGATTTGTAAATCATTGCATTCTCTTTTTAATTACATTTTATTTGCATTTTATTTACATCCCAGCTTTTTACCTCTGCCAAGAAGGTTATGTAGCCATGTTGGGTAGTCTGCTCTTCCGTTTGTTAGTAGGATTATGCAAAAACTACTGGATGGATTTTGCTCCAATTTTCACCAGAGCTAGCTCTTGGGCAAAGGATGAACTCATTAGATACTGGAGGTGAACCGGATCAAGATGCAGATTCTGGATCAATATTTTTAAACATTCGAGATAAGACTATTTTTCAGATTTCTGCTAATATTATCAAAAATATTGTACCAATCATCTCCAGTATCTAATGTGTTCATCCTTGGCCCAAGGGTGAAAATTTCATCAAAATCCATCCAGTAGTTTTTGTGAAATCCTGCTAAAAACGGACAGAAAAAGAAACAGACAAACCAACTACTGTACTGTACAATTAGTATACTGTACTATAATCTCATTGGCTGGTCAAAAAATAACACTTTGGATGAACAACAGCCTTGGCGACGGTACACACTTTCCGAGTGCCCTCTAGTATTTTTTTCATCTAAAGAGTGAAATATATAAGATTTGTGGAATTTCAGTAAAAATGTAGCTCTATAGTCTTACTGTTGAGGGTTATAGGGTAATTTGGTTAAAAATGATTTCAGAAAGGTCTTAAAAGGCATTAAATTGAAGACCTGAAGACACCCTGCACACAAAATAAAGCTTATTTTACAGCTGAACATGTAGATAAGCACCTGGACTGGGTTGATGAGTGTATGTATTTTAAAAAGCCTTTTAGAAGTACAGATCGACACCATGTTCCCTTAAGTAGTTTAAATTAAATGTGTGACTTGTCTTTGGATGGCATCCCGTCAGAGCCCACTGTGCAGTGTGGTTCACATCAACACACTGCCAGGAGCTGGCAGCACCGTTGCCTGGCAACCAGTGGTGTCAACTCCGACCAGAACTGCAAAAACACAAGCCCTGCCTGCTTCATATGAAAAGATTGGGGGTTTGGTGACTGGCAGTTAGAGGTCCCTGTAGCTGTGGACTAATTCATACAAAATGTGTAATCTGTAAACACATTCCAGAAATTGTTCTCAAGCAAAAACATTGTCACATTATAATTATAATGACTCAAGTAAGTAGATGTAGAAGAACTCATAGAAAGAAGTACTTGAGTAAGAATAAAAAAGAGGGTAACGTCACAATGTGGAATTTATTAATTGTTGTTATCAAAGTGACACATCCAGAACTATAAAGCAGTCAGACAGCGCAGCTATCCACCAAGGCATCCACCAAGACCTACCATTATTATTTTGACTGCAATATTTCTTCTTTGATGCCCCTTATTTTTTTATTCTCATTTTTGTGTGTCTGTAGATGTGGTATAATTTACTTGCACTTGTATGTGTGCACTATTATTATTTATTCTCTGTCTCAACGCTGTATGCACCTGATACAAATAAATTTCTCCAATATGGGATAAATAAAGTTTTATCTTATCTTTTCACTTGAACCTATGCTTATTTCCTCCATAATGTTATTGCAACAAAAGTAATATTCTTAAATTCATTTGACCTCACTATTGGATTCTTTGACCATGAAAACCTACCATTCCCCATTGGAATCACATAAATATCATTATTAGTTCAAAAGTAAAAAAAATAATATTTTTATAATGGTGCTTTTCTTCTGGATAGAGCTCCGTAAATGAAGATACGGTATGTCGAATCTGCTGCACGATACTGAATCAGCTGGGTTTCATCTACAATGTGTTAGCTGCATGTCTGTAGCTTTTTCTACATTTCCTATTAGTCGTATGAATTTGAACAATCTAGATCACCAGATTCAAAATACTGCTGGCACCTGGATCAAAATGTGTTGCATAGTCGAATGTATGATGATATTATTTTGTATTCTTTCCATAAAATCTTCTAGGAATTTTTTGCTACCAGCAAGTTACCAACAAAAAATTTAATTGGCCCTATCTCACAATGGAGAAAAATACTTTGAAAAACTCCCAGATGTAGAATGTGATCTGGATTTCTCCCAAAATCTAATCAATTGTTCCTTGTATCTTTTCTGAGCTATCCTGAAAATTTCATCAGAATCCATGAAGAACTTTTTGAGTAATGTTGGTAACTAAAAGACCCTTTACACAGGATGGTGACCTTTGTGTCTCCTTATCTTATCTTTCTTTTTCTTTTAATCAGACCTTGTATGTAATGAGTCATTATTTGAGTCCAAACCATGCCATGTTCAACATCACTTAAATTGCATTTCAACCCCATTCTGATGCTCTATTTTGAACTTCAGCAGGTCATCTTGACCATGTCTACATGTCTAAATGCACTGAGGTGAATTTAGGAAACTCAGTGCCACATGATTGGCTGAATAGCTGTTTGTGTTAACAGCCAATTGAACATGTGTGCTCTGTGGGCAGTGACCTAGGCTGTTCAGTGAGGCTGATGCATAAGTAGGTTGTAATACTGCCACTGACAACTGGGGCACCGTTTACTGGGCTCCAAGAAGCCCAGACTCCCATAATGCTACACTGGACTTCTGTCTGAAAATACTAAGTGACTAAATTTTTGTCATGAGTCATCATCAGGGTCATTTTTTGGACCCTCTATTAAGTAATCTGCTGGTCAAACTTTAACTTTTTGCTCCCTCATTAAGATGTTACAGCAAATAATCTGACAAATCACTGCTGTCCTGAGCTTTGATTGACAGGTTGCAATGGTAACGAGTTGACTGTGCAGTCGGACCAAGTTTGACCTTGGTATCTTGTATTTATTCAACAGAGCATAGTTTTACCTGAGGTACTGTATGCTTGACTGCAGTTGTGGTTGAGTGCTGACACTAACGACATAAATAAATACCATTTTTTATTACCATTTTTTATCATGTTTTATTATCTTAGCTTCATTGTTTACCATTATTTAGACACAGGCATGCAGCATGTTTGACATTCATCACATTCTGCATACATGTTGTACCCGAGTCATGTCACACATTGCGGCTGAGTATGTTATATAAGATGATTGACATCTCAAGGACTTACGCGTATCTCATGCAAGTGCGTGTGCACAAGATGAAAGAATCTTCTGTTTGCAATAGTACATGAGGCATGTTCAAATAAATCCTATCATGTATGACGGGAATATGACCCTTTTTAAAGCACTGAGCCTTCTAGCCAGTTCTTTTCATATGATCTTTCAGGGACATGCTTGCATACAGTACAGTACCTCTCTCCTGTGTGTGCTATAGTCAGGATGCTTATTTCCATAGCAACATTATCTTTGAGATACAAAGAGAGAGGCTTTGAGCAGGAAAGCATGCTCTCACACCATCCTTGGCAGTAAATTGCACCTATGCCTGATCAGAGACAAAGAAAGAGCTTTTTATTGACAAGAGATGCCGCTGGGAAGGTAAAAGGAATCTGTAATATTGGTGAATAGCTCAGTATTTATAGCAGTGGTTCTCAACTGGTTGGTTGGAAGCCAAATGTGGGTTGTAGACTCATCCTGACTGGGCTGCAAAGTGGATGTTGTTCATTTTATTGCTTTTTGTCCAATGTTCAACTTATTGATGTGAAGAATCTGTCGTAACAGTACAGCGGACATTTAACTGAAACATGACACAATAGATAGCAATTTATAATGTTTTAAATTTGCATTCCTTTGGTTTTTTCATTGTTTTCTTCATTCTTCTTCACTTGTAGATAATTTGGTTAATTTTTGTTCACCTAGAGATACAGTATCTTGGCTCATGATTGGTGATATATAAATTCAATTGACATAAATTTAATTGAATCATTTTTTGAGAGTTTTTGTTCCTTATGTTAACCTTTGCCTTTTTCTTTATCGTCTGTATTGTTTTGTTTATTTTGTGGAGTATTAAGTTCCATTTTTTATTGTCTGGATATTTTGTTCATTTTTCTCCCTTTGGTTCAAGTTTTGTTATTTTGTTATTATTTTGCTTCTGTATTTGATTGCAATGAGATAAATTAATGCATGTTTTGGTCAAAACATACTCCAATTAAATATGTTTAGTATCTTTTAAAATATGTTTACCTGGTTTGAATTAAATGAAAGCCTGCCTCAATCTGATGATGATTGGAAATTGTTGGTTACAAGGCAAGAACCACTGACTTAGGAGCAAATCTGTTGTAACTGATAAAGTTTAAAATGCCACAGCATTGACTGAACAGATTTAAAACCCCTTTCTCTTGGTCTTTATTAAAATTTTAAATGGTGGCAGATGATTTTGGGATACATTCAGTAGGGTTAAAGGTATATTTTGATATTATTTTTTCTTTTTGGAATGGTTGAACTCTTTTTACCTCTGCCAAAGACGTTATGTTTTTGTACCGTTTGTTTGTTTGACTGTTAACATGATAACTCAAAATGTTAGGGATGGATTTTGATGAAATTTTCAGGATAAGTTGGAAGTGGCATAAGGACCAGTTCATTAGACTTTGGGAGTGATCTGGATCACCGCCTGGATCCAGGAATTTTTTGAAGGATTCTTTATCATTGTGAGCTAGGGCGAAGTATTTGGCACTGTAAGGTAACAGATAAAGCTGCAGACATGCTACTAAGCCAAACTGCAGCTAAGAGTCAGTAAATGTAAACAGATTTGATGTGTCTTCAGTAGTTATGGAGCTGGTTCCAAAAGAAAATTACCATTATGGAAATATGGATTTTTGTGAATAACTATTGAAATAATAATGATATGAATGTGATTCCAGATGCTATGGGTATGTGTTCATGGTCAAGGAATTCAATAATGTAGATAAAATAAATGTAGGCCTATTATTGTCAAGTACTATATAGCACATTATGGGGTAAATGAGCAGCTTAGCGGCAGTCTGCGCTCTCTGAGTGCTTTCAAGTTATCAGGCAGTTTTAAGTTGGTTTAAGCATTTTGTACTCTGTATTATTGGATAATTTATTGTGTTCGTTTTTTTATGAATGTTAAATTTGATATTTGTGAATGCAGCATGGGTGGAAGACACATTTCCTTACACTGTGGTAAAATTAACTCAATCATGAATTTTAAGTCTTGAATTTTCCTCTCAGTAACTGATTTGGTGTTGGTTACTTCTGTTTCATGGGACAGAAATGCAGTTCACCAAGATGTGTCACACAAAATTCACTGATATTTTACTATTTTTGCATCAAACTGCAACTGTCTTGACTGTCTTGAAATGATCTTGACAAATATGTGTTAATGATGCATGCATAAATGCAAATTTCAGCCAGGATCCAAAATGATACAGTATTGTGCAAAAGTCTATTCAGAGAGGCCAATGTGGGAGTAACTTAAAGTTGTAATACCACTTATGGCCACTGGGGCACCGTTCAGTGGACTCCAAGAAGCTCTGACTCCTACAGAGTTACACTGGACTTCTCTCTGAAAATACTAAGTGAATAAATTTTAGCCAGGAGTCATCATGGTCTGTGTTGCGCTTTGATTGACATGTCACTATGGTAACTCAACTCGTCAGTGGAGTCAGACTGAGCCGGACCTTTGGATCTTCTATTCATTCAATATGGGCATAGTTTTGCCAGAGAGTAGTGTTTTGTAGAGAATAATGTTACCCAACAAATGACGTTGTTTGACTTTGGAGCCTATCCCAGCTGACTTAGGGCCAAGGCAGGGTACACCCTGGATGAATCGCCAGTTCATCGCACGGCTGACACATAGAGACAGACAACCATTCACCATTTATGAATATTATTATTATTTTTAATTTTTATTCCAGACACACAGAAGGGTCCATATAAAATAAAATACAATATAATTACAAGAAGGGGAGAATATATAAATTCATGTTTTCACATATTAAACAACTCAACAGTCTTCACAAAGAGTTCATATATAGGCTGTTATGCCAATGTCTTCTGAGAGCAGATGAGTACCCGTGGCTGCTGTACAGGAAGTGACAACCCGATTGGCGTCAAATGGCCCTTCAGAAACTAATGGGTGACGTCACGGTCACTTAGTCCACTAATATATTCTGTCTATGGCATGAACACATAAAAATCTAAACTAAAACTCCATATTTAATGTGACGTCCATTCTTGTGGTAAAGAGGAACCCAAACAATTAAACCCATTTGACATGTGTAATATTATTGTTTTTGTAATATTTTCTGATCCAAACAGTTCAAAACATTTTAAGCTTGAAAGGAGGTGACACTTAACACTTGGCACTGAAATGAAGCTGACATGTCTGTTTCTATATTTCCTGTAGTCCACTAAAACATTAAACCCAACGCGGCCTGAAACTTTTGCACAGTACTGTATGTCTCAATGACTGTAATCACTGAGTGTTTTTTCCAAAGTTAGGTTCCAAAACCTTTTTAAAACCTACTACCAGACATTTGACTAGTTGATTTGCCAGTCAGCTGATTTATGTTGAACCGACACGGATTATTTCATACTGCTGCAACCAGTTTTGTTTATTTAAGCTGCAGCCTTTAGCAGGCCTGTACTGTTTCTTCTGGGTTGTGCTAAACGAAAGCTACAGCATAAAAGTAATTTCTGTGGTTTCAGTATATGATTCATATTGTGATGAAAGCTAATGTGTGCATGAATGCAATTTAATTCAACCTCTTAAACCCTAGCTTCTTTTTTTGTAGGATTTTGATATTCCTTGTTAGTCTCAGAGTTGTGTTTGGTGTGTGAATATGACTTATAGCTTGCAGCAGAGTTTCTCCTTTATGATTTGATGTGCAGTATAACTATATATGACTATATTTTTTACATGATTAGTGCAGTATTTTTTTTATTTTTCTTTTAGAGCTTTTTGTGAGACAGCAGCTCAACCCCCAGTTTGGAGCCTCTAGTGTAGCTCAAATGCCAGTCTCATGTCTGGGTGAATGGAAAAGGTTGTGTCGGGAAGGGCATCCAATGTAAAACCATGTATGAAAACAAACATGCAAATCTACAGTTCCAGTTAGAAGCAGATGATTTGCTGTAGCAACCCCTAAAAGGAAGGTGGAAGAAAACAAAATAAGAATTTGTAAGACTGACTTGAAGGACTGACCTCTCTCATTCTCACACTGCTCTAAATATGTCCTGGAGCTGCTGTACATTATCTACTGTGTCTCAGATGAAGCAAGCTAAGAAAACACACACCACGAAAACTCTTTGTGCTCATTTTCTCATGATTAAGAAGGCCATTCTTGGTTATTTTCCTTTCAATCCAGCACAGATGTGGACACAGAGTGGTCAGAGCTCCAGTGGTCAGGGGTGTGGCAGACAGCAGTTTGTTTTAATATGTCCACTTGGAAAATCCTCATGGGAAATATCATGGCTTCTGCTGCAGATGTTTCACTGTGTTTGCATGCTTGGAATTGGGGTTGGGCCCTTTGATCTAAATGAAAATGCACCGCAGAGGTTTGCAGTGCGGGTGAGTTGAAGCTCTGTTCAGAGAGCAAATCAGAAACTGTTCCACCTCCGGATTTTCCCAGGTTCCCCTGCAGAGTCTACCTTCTGTGATCAGAGACATGGGAATACCACGGCCCGTCGCCTTGATCCATCTCTCTCCTGGCACAGCCTGTGACCATTTGGCATCTCCAGTGGAAACAGTCTGAATCGATGCCAGCAGTGGCAGACCACCGATGCCTGCCTACTTCCTCCCACAGAGTTCAAATTTATATCAGCTCTGCTCTATCATCAGTTTCACCCAAAACAGGGATCCTGTGTGGAGTGAAAAAGAGTTAAATGATCCACACAGAAACATAGTGTTCAGTACAGGAAAAAAAAGGGCTCATGTCCTGGTGATCTTATGTTAGAACATGGTTGTGCATGTCTATAACTGCTGTGTTTTTGTACATGTAAATGATATTAAAAACCACTTATAGTAGTAACACACAGACTGGTGCTGAAAATTCTGGAAGCAATCATTAACACAGTGTTTATTACCTTATTGCATATTCTGAGCATGCTCTAATGACCAGAGAGAGTGAATAGATTAATGTTTAACTCTTCAGAGACGTCAGCATAAAGACATCAGTTTTCATCCTCAATAATCATCACATATAACCAGCCATAAGTCTTTGACATAGGCTTTTTGTAAATGTTGCAAACTGAATTTGTAAAGGAACTGTAAAGGTCATGTCTTATACACAAAATATGTTCTTAAAAAAAGAGTGAAAATACAGACCACTACCACAGTTGCTGAGCTGGTGTATTCATAAATGAAGTGTTAGTGTTGCAGCAGCATTCAATAGATCACTGTGTAGTTTACAGCGGTTTAAGACAGTAAAACCTCATGCATCACCTGTTTTGTAAAAACCCCAAACACATGTGAAGGTGAAGCTTTTATCAATCAGATGGATTGTACAGAAATGTGTTGTTTTCAAAATAATTAAAAGACTTGTTCATTAGTACAGTTGAAAGCAAAGTCAGAATCTCACAAGCTATTTAAACACTGCAGGCCATGCCTGCCTATGCTAAACTCTCCATGAGCCAAGCACTAAAGAGCCAGTAAAAACAGGCTCATTTAAGCTGCCGTTACTTGGCACTGCACCTCTGGATGAAAGCAGCCTCTGCGCCCCGTCAAGTTCATGTAGTGTTTTGTATGCACAGTATGCAAACTGGGCAAACTCTGAGTCAAATGTAAAGTCTGTACTTGTCCTTTTAAAAGTATGTAAATTATAGAAAACCAAGATCCAGTTTAACACATTACAGTTTGCCAAAGTCAATCTTACTTAACTCTGTCACTTAAAATATGAATTATAGCTGTCCTATAGAGTCCTGCTTACTGTAAAAAAATACAGCTTCCACTTTATTAAAATTCAGAACTTGTCACAGCATTTGTCCCTTCTTGGATGTTTCCTTGGGCTGCTTTGTGGCCCAGCTCATAAGAAATGCTGTTAGTAAAACAAAAGCACTTAGGAAATTACGTGTTTGTTTATATGGCTGTAAAAGACAAGAAAAAAATACTTTTGCTTGTAGACGTTCACTTGGTTGAGAAATGTAACTTTGGTTAGACAACAGAGGAACATCACCATGTCAGGTAATGTCATGCTCGATCCTATTCAAGGCGATACCCGGGGAATCAGAAGGCTTTGAAGCATTTCAGAGAGAGACGAGGAGGAGAAGGATACATCTTTGATAACTTCTGTATTTCAGAACTCTGTACCAGCTTTATATCACAAAGTTTGATCTGATATCAATTGGACTTCAAATACATTTTCATATGTATAAACTATAGCAGCTGATAAAATAAAAAAAATAGAGGAAGCAGCTAGAAAACAGGTAAACTTCCAGCGTAAGGGCTGACGTTTTTCATTCTTTTTTATCAAAGGAAAACATTTTTACAAAATCAAAGCTTTCAGACCTTTCAAAACATTGGGACACATCCTCAGTGGACAATGTAGATCAACTGTAACTTGAATAAAATATTCTCCTTTATGAATGCATGGACCAAATGTAGCAACTATTTCATCAGTTCCATCATACCACACCATAACCAACATTTCAGTGATGTCAGTTTTTTTCCAGCATAAAATGGGCTGAAGACATGATAATAATTAGACTATACTTGCATATAAATTCCATCTCTTTACAGTTTGATATAAACCATGTGACTGCCGTGTATTCATTAATCTGCAACATTTTGTGATGTTATTTGCATGCAGCTTATGAAATAAATATAATTGTACATTTGTGTGCCAGTTTCCTTTCATAGTAAAAACCTACCATCATCATTTGAACGTATGCTCATTTTCCCCATAATGATATTGCACAAAAACATAACCTCATTGGTGGAGGTAATAGGTAATAGATGTCATTTATTGCCATTATGGAAAAAGAAATGATGATTCAGGGAGCGGTCATGTTGCTTTAGTGACAAGTCAGGCAATAGATCAGAAACAAGTAAGTGATCAATATTTAAGGTTACCAACCACATATTTAACAATTAGACAAAGCTCATGTAAAAGGCATACTTGTTTAATTAAGAAACAATAAGTTATGTTTAATTTGCAAAAAAAAAAAAAAACCCTGAATTATTATATGGAAACAAACATTTCCAAGGGTTAATATTATTCACCCCCTGAAGAACTGACATTTTTATTCAGGCAAAGCCCAAGACGCTATTCTGTCACTGAGTAATGGTCTAAGTGTATGAACTGAAGTTAAAGCTGAACATTTGTCACTTCAGAAAGGATTTTAGGCGTCACTTGTAAAAGCATCGTGTCAAAAAACGAAAGAAGCAAGTTTAGATGTGAGAAGAAGGATTGTTGTTGGACACAAAGCAAGAGAAGGACATGCAAAGTTATCAGTGTTTCCAGGTATCCAGCACTGGACTGAGAACCATGGAGAACATTTGGGAAAAAAAACACATTTTCATAGCGGGAGGCTAATTTTGCAGGTTGAAAGACATGATATTACAAAGACTAGACACAGTTTCTTCTCACTATTCAATCCACTCTTACCCCATTTTACACAGATACATGCTAACTTGCTACAGTAGATCACTGTTGACTGTTGTTGTGGTCTGTGATGTCGTAGATCAACTAGAAATGACCTAATAATAACAAGCTGAAAGAGTGCATATCACTATTTTTGGTAGTCAGTGCGACAAACACCTTATAGTTGAATTTATTCAAAATACAAGTTGCTCCGATGTATTTGTCGCTCCCCTAGCCAGACTCTACAAAAAACGCAACTTTTAATCCGGAAAATACAGTAAACGGCTTAGTCGAGCAACAACTGTTAGCTTGACTAAGCTGTGCATGTGAATGTACTGACTGTACTCGCTGACCATGAAAATCATAAGATATGAAGCAAGTTTATGAAGTTTAGCTGATGAGATATTCTGCAAAGGGTGCCGAGTTTCAGGCATTATGATGAAATATAATTCTTTTTACATACAATGCTGTGAAAAAGTGTTTGCCCCCTTCCTGATGTCTTAGTTTTGGGTGTGTTTGTCACACATCAGATCATCAAACAAATTTAAATATTAGACAAAGACTACACAAGTAAACATAAAATACAAATTTTAAATGAATGTTTTTATTTTTAAGAAAAAAAATATCCAAAGTCTAATATTTAAATATGCTTGATGATCTGAAACATTTAAGTTTTACAAATATACAAAAAAGTAAGAAATCAGGAAGGGGGCAAACACTTTTGCACTGTATCACCTGGACTATTTCTCATTCTAAAATTAACAGGGAAAAGTGTGATGCAAATGTTTCTATACATCTATAAATATTATACTCAAAGATGTTTAAAACCTGTGATATGTGTCAATCTGTCTTCTCTGATGAGTGCACAGCTGCACGTCTTCACGATCTGAGTTAGCATTTACCATAAAGCAATTAACTGCTTAAAGAACTAGATTGTCAAAATTACAAAGTGGTAACCATAACTTGCCTGTCTCAGAGCGTAGATTTGATAGAGATATTAATCCTCAACACTGTAGACTTTGTTTGACTGAAGTTCGAGGAGGCAAGTATCAATACGTGATTGTTCGCTCCTTTTTTGAGGAGGATAGAAATATGTTGATTAGAAGGCATTACAGAGTGAATCCAAGTGTCTATAAGTTTCAAAGGTTAATATCTTCTTGAAATAGAAACATTCTGTCAAATTTGGCTACATTTCTAAAGATAATCCTTGGCAGTTTTCTAAATTGTTAAATGTAACCCTGAGAGGTGTCTAAAAGAAAAATAAAATGAAGTGAATTTGTGGATAAAACCAGTACGAGACAAACTCATCTGAAAGAGGTAAATATAAATGCGATAGAAAACGTGTAAACTTAAAATGCAGGAAACAGAGAGGCTGAATTCGTTTTAGAGATTGGCAGCAAAGACAAATGTTTGGCATCAGATGTTGTCTTTGGCCTCTGTTCAAAGTAAATGTTGCCTGACATTATGTTTCAAAAATGTTGGTATGCTTAAACATTGTTCTTTCTTCCTTACAAGGAATTGGCTGGTCTGTGTTTACAGGGTTATGTGATGTGAAAGTTTATTTAAGCTTCACTAAGGACTTAATTTGACATACTTGTCCACATTGTTAACAAGGAGGGGAAGCAGAGAAAGAGGATGAATTTAGTGCTCCCCTTTGTAGTGTGTCTTGTTAAATAAAACAGGTTATTTAAGGGCTGCCTTTTAATTCCAAGTCCATGCAGTCTGCTGGGCTGATTTTAAGAAAAGACAAACATATGCTTCAGATTACTGCTCTGCTGATGCTATCAGCACCAAATGCACTGATGTTGGGTGTACCTTGCATAATTATGAGAGATTTTCCAGAAAATGAATGAGTGGAAAGTCTGCAGGAAAGAAGACGCCCCATGTCATCAGCTAAGGTGGGTTTCCTAAATTTGTACACCTTCACTACTGGAGCGTAAACTGACCTCATCCGTTGTGTTTTTTCTCCCACTGACCACATCAGTAGAGTGGATTTTTAAGAACTTGAGCAGCGGTGCTTCGACATGAATGGGACATTTAGTGGACTGCTGACTAGGACCAGTGTTGAGCCTCACATGTGGTCTATGAACCTCACTTCAAAACCATGTTGAAAAAAGAAAACAGGATGCATAAACCATTTGACTCGGCCCATTTGTGCGTGTGACTAACGGTGTAGCCTGGGACAAGTCCGGGCTTGTAGGAAAGAAAATAATTCACTGATGGTCTGAGTCTCCTGCGCCTGCTGTGCTTGGTCCGTGATCTATTCCTTGGCTTTTGAAAAGCAAAGTAAACTTTGTATCACAGCCCTTCACACAACCCCGTGTAAATGTTTCACTCTTTCTGTGAGACTGGCATTCCTACCAATAACATTTACTTCAGTAAATGTTACAGAAATCACAAATTCTGCTTGTTTGGGCATTTCACAGTACTGCAATTAGAAACAGGACTTAAGCATGTAATTCTTTAGTCATTTTAATCCCAAAGTTAGTACAAGTTAATACTTATTCATACTGGTTATCCAGAATTAATCTAAACCTGTGTGTACTAATAATTCAGTATGTGATACTTTGATATATCTCAAGAAAGCACCTTAGCATATGACCATGTCTGCATCAACAATGACCTAAACACAAATAGCCATCAGAGACCATGGCAGAGTCCTCTTCTGTTCAGGAAATACTCTAGTAATGAGAAGTTTTCAGTAATTTGTGATGAAAATGATTTAGGGTGTATTCACACTTGTGGCTTGTGTGCTTTGCTCTGATTCAGGGCCTAAAATGATATATTTGTTGTAATTGTACTGTGTTCACAGGGTATCAGTCTGTATTGCTCCAATGTTGTAAACAAATGCCATGCATGAACAAACTGTTCTCTCATTGGTCAGAAATCTTCTCTGGAAGGAGAAAGAGTTTAAACAGCAAACATGGATCATCAGCCTCGTGCGTGGCTGCTTTGTTTTGTTTTTGTGTTTCTCTGATAAACGTACTAGTTTTCACTAAGCGAACAAAATATAAAGTTCTGCTGGGAATCCAGGAAATAACATTAATGCATCTGATGAGATGAAAATGTACCACTGCGTGTAACCGGGGGGGCTTGTAAAGGTGCACATTACAGTACCACATACACATGACAGGTAAACTTTGTTAGATTATGCCCATTTCTCCAACTCCTCAGCTTCTTCTGCTGTTTCTTCATCTACTTTGCATTCATGCCCCTGCTCTTCCATTGCCCACCACAGTTTTAAGTCAGTTGTGTTTGTTTCTGATTGTATTGTCACTGCAAACGAGACCTCCCCTTCTAGGTGACCTCGGCACATTTGTTTTGTTCTGCATGCTGGCGTCACACATGCACAAATGAATCGGTGTTTGATCTCTGTTTTGGAACAACTGCATCAAATAATCTCACTGTGAATACACCCTTAAATATGTTGTCAGAGATGTAGAATTTAAATTTGGGTAAAAATGCATTAAGAATATCACAAAATTTGGGGAAACAGGCTTTTCCAAAGCACAGAACTTGCTATTGACATACTTCAATGTCCACAAATCCAGGACCATTTGTGTATTACACCACTTAAAGGTCCAGAGGGTAAGATTAAGATTAATCCATGTGTAGAAATACGATAAATGTAGTATTAATAATTATCTTCATATGAGTGTACATGATTTGTTGTGTTCTCAAAACTCTGGACTGGCATATCTAGTATGTACAGAGGCAGAGGGAGCATCCATCCATCCATCCATCCATTTTCTACCCCTTAGTCCTCG
>JAQQAE010004490.1:0-18701 GCA_029823295.1 Pseudamia nigra | reverse complement strand
ACACACGGTTACTCAATAATTTAGTCAGTGACCAAATCCCACAGGTTAGGAATTATCATAACGGCAACCATGCATGCATTTATACAACTAGTTTTATTAATTGAGAAAAAGTCTAACCAAACTGATTCTAAAATAGTGGTACTTCCCTTGAGTAAATCCCTTGAGTATACATTCTTAAATTATAATGACAATACTAGGGCTGTCAAAATTATCGCATTAATCCAGATTAATTCATTTGCATGATTAATTTGATTAAAAACTTTACTGCAGTTACCGCATGCGCAATGCACAGTAACTAAGAATCCCACAATTATACCCATTGACACAGATTAACCACCAATAACTGATACAAAACTAAAAATCCCACAATGCAACTGTCTGGTGGCAGACCCAACTCCATCAAGATGGACGACTCCCAACAACATATTGTTCCTCTCGATGGGAAGTTTGAATACAAAAAAAGACAGAACAATAGACTGACATAAGTTTGCACGCTCTGCGGGAGGAAGGTTTCGTTTCATTGAAGCACTTCCAGCTTACAGTACCAGATCAACACAAAGCATACGTTAGAGGGATTCCTCTGCAAGTACTTCAGTGACTGCAACGTCCGGCTTGCGCCAAACCACCCTCACTGAACACCGGGGCTTCACTAAGTCTACCTCTGACAAACTGACTGACACAATTGCCAGGTGGATTGCAAAAAAAAACAGTCGACCGGTTAATATCGTTGAGGACACAGGATTTATGACGGTTTTGCAAATTGCATCTCTGGACTTCAGTGAGTAACACCAACTACCGGTATTTAAATATCTTGCTACTCCTGCAACCACTGTTTAGTTTAAATAAACACATGTAAAGTGTATATATCATCTTCTGTCAAGAGTATTTTTGCTCCAACAAAATAAACAATAAATGTGTATTAATTTTGATTAATCGAAAATTAATCCACAGTGGCCCTGTGATTAATCAGATTAAAACTTTTAATCATTTGACAACCCTAGAGAAAAAATATTTGTTACAAGATTTGTGACCTGGCAAATTTCAAAGAAATTAAGGTTTTTACCTCCTTTAACCTCCCTTTTTACACTGCATCCAAACTCAAGAATTAAGAAAAACGGTGTCTAGAAAGCCTTCAAATCAAGGCTGAATGTTGTGTGCAGTGGATTCAGGCCTGCAGGCTCCACACAGTCCTCTTTTCTTCTCTGTGGCTCACTAACGACCGCATGGCTCAGAACAAAGCCTCAGCTGAGGCAGAAGCACAGCAGGGAGTTTTCCACTTGTCTGCTCCAGTGATCTGTCAAGGTTGGGGCTCTCATGATGCCTGTCCCCTCAATGATAACCAGCGTGTATTTCAAGAAAATAAAACCGCCTTCTGTAGTGTTTTGAAAAAACAGCAAACCGTGAAAAAGTTGAAGATCAGTTCTTTGGAAGCTGCAGCGATAGCAGATGGCTTGGTCATCCACTAGAGGTGAAGGTCACAGACTCCTGAGAAGGGCATCTGCTGGTCCATTTTAAAGGGTTAAAAATGTCTTAAAATGTCTGGAATTCAGTTTGACAGAAGTAAGGCCTCAGAGGTCTGTCATTTGAATTTCACATCTTAAGTGTACGCCACAGACATTTGACAAAACAACACGTATGGTAAACGCCAAAAAGGACCAAAGGCGCAAAAAAGCAAAATACAATGCCACAGGGTAAAAACAACACAAAAATTCAAATATTAAAATGATAAAAATATGCAAAATGTTACACATACACAACCTGAAAGCAACATACAATACAGTGGTCCCTTGTTTATCATGGGGGTTATGTTCTAAAAATAACCCGCCTTAGGCGAAATCTGTGAAGTAGATTCCTATGGAAAAACTCGCTCCGGCTAACGCATGATTCGCACAACGAACGTGACGCTGGAACGGATTGAATTCGTTATCCGTGGCACCACCGTATTTGTTTTAAGTCTGTAAAACCCCTCACCACACACTTTATACACTAATCTCAAATGGGCATCAACATTTTCTCACATTTCTCTCTTATTTAAATACTCTCAAAATTCAAACCTTCGTAGATTTTAAATAAAAAGTACAGTACTATAGAACTAAAGCTCAAAACCTGTTTCAAGGCCCATACATTTGTGTGAGAAACAAAAAAAAAAAAACAAACGCTTTCCTACAAAAAAATAACACGATGGCCTCCAGAAACGACAAATTTAATTTCAACGATCAACCTACGAAGCTGGACACACAAGAAACCACTAAGAGTGACCCACATGTCACAGCCCCTCACACCCCGACACAGCTCCGCCCCCTCCATTGAAGGCCCTCGTCGACACCGTGGGCCTCCGTCGGACCGTAAAACCCGCAAACACACAGCACTTTACAGTCACACCTCCAGCGATCGAACACCTGTGCAAGTCTAGCAAAGTTGAACGCACTCTGCACTGCACAGCAGAGGAAACGCAACACAGAGGAGATGACTGACAATGGCCTTAGCCAATCAGGACGCACAACACAATGCACGGGTTCTCCTGCAGCCAATCAGGACACAGAACACAATGCGCGTTCATACGCTGTATAAAAAATACATCAAAATTGCACTAAAAAAAATCTGCGAAACAGCGAGGCCGCGGAAGGTGAACCGTGATTTAGCAAGGGACCACTGTATATCAAAATGCAGCAAGACAAAACACCCCAGTTTTAGGTGTGAATATGGTTTCCAGCACATACACTGCCTGGCCAAAAAAAAGGACCCACACTCTAATATTTTCTTGAACTGCCTTTAGCTTTGATTTCAGCACACATTTGAAATCCATAGATGGAATAACTTAGTCATTCAGTATATTTAGGTATTCAGCTGACCTCATTCTTTGGACACATAATGTTGTTGAACGTAGACCTGACCAACTGCAGCAACCCCATATCATGGCACTGCCCCCACAGGCTTGTACAGTACGCACAAGGCATGATGGGTGCATGGCTTCATTTGCCTTTTCTTATCCTTATGCCCCAGTCACTCTGGAACAGGGTAAATCTGGACTCATCAGACATGACCTTTTTCCATTGCTCCAATCTTTATGCTCCCTAGCAAATTGAAGCCTTTTTTTCCTTTTTTTAAATTGTCCTCAATGATACGGTGCATCCTGAAAGTATTCACAGTGCTTCACTTTTTCCACATTTTTTTTATGTTGCAGCTTTATTCCAAGGCGCTTCACCGGTCAAACCAAAATTCCAGTAGGTAGATCATTTTGACTTGGTCATTTTATAAGTAGCTCATATGATGAAAAAGTGTGAGCACCCCTGATGTAGTACAAGTGAGCTTTCAGTGTCCCCTCTAAAAACTACCCCACCTGCAGTGATGGCTCTCCACACTTGATCATTGTCACCTGCAGGATAGGCACATGGCGTTCCATACCTGCAGGAAACTGCGAGCAGGGGAAGGTGAAAGATCAATAGGAAATGAGAGGGGTATTTTAACACAATGGGCGGATCAGCCTGCTCTCACTCACAGCTGGTAGTTTGTACTACACTGTTCTCTCGCTTTGTCTCCCTGGGGGCTGATTGTCCTATCTCATGGCAGGGATTACTTTTTGCAGACTCAGGGCTTTCGGGCTTCGACTGTAGTAGCCTCAGCTGACTGATAAGTTATGGGAAGAGGAAGGTGTGTATGCAGTGAGTCATTTTAAGAAAGCAGGAATTTAAGTACCTCCCTTCAAACGAAGTGAAGAGAACTCCCATCAACACCAGTAATAGAACACTAAATGAATACCTTATGGAAAATCTGTAAGGCTAAGACGAGGTGAAGTATGCTCTAGATGCCACTAATTGCATAACCTGAACACACAAAGCACGGTTTTTACTGTTATTTGCATGACAATCGCCAACTAAAACGTATTCATTATTTTTTTCATTAGTGTGATTGCTACAGTTTTAAGCCACAAAAACAAATCAAATGTACTTTTCCTTATGTATGGTAAATTATCCTTTCTGAATATATTCCATTGCTCCACAGATATACAGTGTACAGTGGTCAAAGAAAAACACATTTATTTCATGTTGCAACTCCACTAGTCTTCAAGTCCCATTCTGTGAAAATCAATCTATTTAGTGTTTGTATAAACTTTGTGATGCAAGATAGAAGCCATGAATATATGACTTGTACAAAGGCATTCAATAGGTTTACATGACACCTAAAAAGGAATTATTGCGTTGGTCCAGCTCAAACTGGACCTTTTTAAAAGTACTCCACTGAAATTGAAGTTTTAAGAGTCGGACGTACACAGCCAGATGATGCGATTGAAAGTCAATCTACTCCTGAGTAGTTGGGCAGGAGCTGGACAAGGTGTTCTGCAAATGCGCTACAGCTCCGTGTCAAATCCTGACCTGGAAGTGGAACCGCATTTGAAGAGGGAGACAGGAGTGGTGGTGGTGTTGCTCTACTCCATGAGCATAAGGCAATTTCGTCTGCCTTCATTTAACATCAGGCTATGTACAAAGTTGCAGCATTGTCCATTGCCGCTTTACTTCCGGGTTGCTAACTCACTAGCTCGGTAGTGACTGTTGTGGTCTGATGTAGTAGGTCAACCGGAAATACTAACAAGCTGAAAGAGTGTGTATCATCACCTGTTGGAGTGGTGGAGAAATGATTTCAACAATAAAATAATTCAACTCCCATGCATATATACAGGGACAAAGACAATAGCACAATTAAACAGCTTAGTCAAGCTACAACTGTAGTTGAAATTGTTTTGGGGGGCTCTTCCCCAAAAGTGTGTTTTGAGGCATGGGACTACTCACAATAATCAGTCAGGTATGACCATATCCGACATGTTGGGAATTATCATATAGGCAACCATACATCAATTTGACTAGTTTTATTAATTGATTAAAAAAAACACTTCCCAGATTGGGCCAGAAGAGTTATTTTAATAGATATATTAATAATAAGGTGTTATTAAATCCTTTGAGTATATTTTCTGGTTTCATCCTCTATGACTGTACATCAATGTTGGAGATGTGGACAATGGGAATTTAAGGCTTTGTGTTGGCTCTTAACTGTGTGGTGGTATTTGTTGACTAGACTAAACATTTGATTGAGTGAAAAAAATAATAGATCATGAAAATAAGATAATCTCCAAATTTATTTCAGGTCCTTATAAAATGTAGCATCACACTCACAAAATTCACAGTTTTGGCTTTGGGGGTCAGATGTTTCACTGAGGTGAACAACTTTAGTGTGGTGAAACTGGGCGTTAATTTCAGAGTGAACAAGCAGCTGCAGGCCACGTCCAGCTCCTGAGTTACACCGTGACCAACTTATTCCACTGCAGACCAGATTACTGTTCACTTCTGTTCCACTTGGCTCAGCATTGCCTATGAAAGATACCAATAATTTGGGTGTATCACAATTTTCCTGGAACTCCTTTTAATTTGTGTTGGCTATAAAAGTTTTTGATAAAGAAAACAATTTGTTCATCACTGCCCAGTTCGTTCCCCCACTTGTTCCCCTTATTCAGCATTTCACAAAGACAACATTCAACACTGTGGCCAAACTGTGGCCTTTAGCCCCGTTTCTACCAGCATTTCCTGGAACTTTTATTACCAGGAATTTGTTTACGCAGGTAAAAGAATTCCTGGTAATCTGAGGTGGTTTGCTTCTCCACTGCACCCAAAAGCTCTAGGTAATTTAATCAAATCAGGTTAATGACGTACAGTGGATGGTTCATGCCTCACAGAACAATATAGTTATCTTAAAAGGGATTACTACCAAAAAATGAACAATTACAGTTAATGTGTGGCATTTTTATATTTCCCTGATTTATATCCTACCTTGTGTACAGTGGTGGGTAGAGTACACAGAAACTACTGAAGTAAAAGTACTGTCACTATATGGATTTTGATGGATGAATGGTCCTTTTTTCATTTCTATTATTTTATTGGTGTCCTAAACCCTGCACTCATACGCATTTACACATTTGCCTGCATTTAATTCTGGTGCAGGAAAAGTTCTTATACTGCACTAATATTTTGATGCCATGAAAATGGACAGATAGTACAAGGTTAGAATTTGTTCAATAAAACATTAAATAAAAAAACAAAAGTTGCAAAAACAACATGCTGTGACACTAAAAACACACACACAAAAAGAGTCTACGAGCGTCATGAGCAATGCCGGTCAGGGATTATCTCATCGCTGGTCAAGTGGTGCGCCATTTCCTCTGCTTGACCACTTGTGATTTTTTTTTTTTTTTTTTTTTTTTTTTTTCCCCCAGAGGAAGCGGTCCCACTACTCCAACTGAGACTTGTAATCCGGCCTCAGTTTCTTCAGCTTTTTGTGTATGTAGAAAAAGAAAAGTGAATGAAAGTGGATGGTTTTTCCTGTCCTTTCTTTGTGAATCTTTAACTCCAAGAGATGCTCTCTTCTATCTTTCAAATATTAAACCCAAATGGATCCTTTTTTAGACTGGGTCAGAAGACGGTCACTACAGACTGCTGATGTAGAGGGAGATCGCGTATGGGTGCAAATTTCAGGTGTGATGAGAGATTGGCCCCCTTTAGTGTTATTAACATTTTGCTACATCTTCTTTGTCTATTTTTAATCATTTTATTTCTTTCTTTACTCATTTTGGTCATTTTCTTAAGTATCTTCATTTTTGCTCATGTTATTGCGTACTTTGCTCATTTTCTTGATAATTTTGTTCATTTTACTCTTTTTTTTTTTTGCTCACTTTGCTCATTTTTGGTCATTTTGCTAATTTTATTCCTTACTTTGTTTAATTTAGGCCATTTCCTTGATACATTTGTTCATTTTTACTCTTTGTATTGCTTAAATTGCTCATTTTCATGATTATTGGGTTCAGTTTGGCTCAGTTTATTGCTTGCTGTGCTCATTTTTGCTAATTTTCTTGATAAGTTTTTCAATGTTTACTCCCTGTATAAAATTACTCCTTAATTTTCCTGATATTCTCCTTTATTTTTACTAATTTTTTACACTTTGTTCATTTTTGCTGTTTTTATTGCTTTCTTTTTCTTGTCCTTATTTTGTAGATTCTTTCACATTTTGTTCACCATCTTGCTCATTTTCATCTTTGTTTATTTTTGCTTCCTATGTTCACAGCCGAAAGGGAAAGAAGAAGATGTTCACTGCTTTTACGCATTGTTAATTTTTTCCTTATACTGCTTATTCTTTTCCTTAGTTTAGTCATTTTTGTTTATTCACTTGATAATTTGGTTCATCTTTGCTCAGGTTTGCTTTGATCATTTTCTTGGTTTATTTTATTATTTTTTTTAATTGTCCTTCTTTGAGTTGTCCCCTTTTATAAATCCCCATAAAGCTATTGCTTATGAACCGGCCATTTCTCATCACATTTGCATGGATATTGCCTAGTCTTCCTTGAAAGCAGCATACAGATTAAGAGAAGCAGTGGCCTAGTTTGCTGTTTCCCATCATTTACTGCAGACAAAGCCGTGTCGCTGGCAGAATGCTTAATTTGAGTTGGTGCTAATTGAGTGACAGGCTGTTCAGAAACCCCAGAATTCACAGAATTGCACTTGGATGATTCCTGGTATCTCTAGTTTGAGAATATGAACTCCTTTTGTTGGTTGGAAATGAATATAAACTCTGTTCTCCCAGTTGGTCTCTGTCCTCCACCGTCGTTATCTTTTGCCTTTCATGTTTTCTCAATTTCATACCACATGCCTGCTCCTCATCTCTGCTCCTTCCTCTTTTTTAGATGCAAGTTCTTCAGTCTGACGGAGACGCCGGAGAACTACACCGTTGTCCTTGATGAGGAGGGATTCAAAGGTAAAACGTCCTTGTGCACAGCAGCACGTCTTTCATCAGTCATGTCAGTGTTCTAGTTTTCGGAAATCCTCATGTAATTTCACCACCATCCACAGCTAACAGGGAAATATGAATGTATGAATCTGCTGCATTTTTCTGTGTAACACTGTGTGATTTAATTTAAAGAGAAACTTGCAAATTGGTATCCACATCTTTTAATGTGAAAGAAAAAATGGTCTGTACTGTGATACGAAATAAAGTAAAAATCTGAACGTGTTTTGCACTGAAAACAAGCCGTTTTGATTCTAAGCAACGTGCATTAGTCTAACCCCCATGTGCCAGAAGAATTCTACATTTTCAATATTTGAACTGGAATTAGCCCTGCCCCCGTGAGTAAATGGTTAATATTAATGAGAACGATCCAGGTCATCGTAGAGGGTTTTCTGATGAAAAGTGGGTGGGTACGACTCCTCAGTGATATCGGAGCATGCGTGGCAGAGTTAACGAGGCTATCAGAAACATCAAAAAATCAAATGAACACACTTCACACACCCGTACAAGACTATGTAAATAGATGCATATAAATAGTTAAAACTGCAGTTGGTAACATTTTATCAGTCATATCTGTTGAAACTCACTATTTTCTGGTAGTAGGGCATTAATTCAGTCATTTGGGCAAAAAAATGACTCTTTTTGCATCACGTACATGCAGTGGATGAATTTTGAAAAAATCCACCGCTCGTGTTAGATTCCACCAATGAGCAGTTCGGGTAGTGTTAGCTGTTAGCTGGCTGACAGTCATTTTCATGCACACACTCCAGAATCTAGAGTGTATCTAGGGTCTAAATTCTTATCCTCGCAAATGCAGTTTGTGTTAGGTATGCTGCTGCAGTTGTAGCATGTGTGGCTGAGCATTGCGATGGCTGAGAAACAAAGGACCCAGGGAGCTACCTTAACAATTCCTCCTTCAGCTACGGCTTACACAGCTAGAAAGAAGAAAACGACAGCGGCTGGTCAGGACCGGTACCGCTGTGCAGTTTAGAGCTTTCTCCATGACCGGAGACCGTGCAGTCATTCTAACATTTATTTATCATATGAATTATACTGATCAGCATGGTTTAAAACAGTTTAGTGACTGCTCCTCGTGCTCTGATATGCATGTTTGTTTGCATTTTCTTTACATGTAAAGAGTGAAAGGCTGTTGTTTCATAACAGCAATCCCGCTATTAGGATATGATGAGCACTGTCTGTTGGTCTTGGTCAGATATGTTTGTGATGCCTGTTGCTCAAGTGATTGTAATCGTACACTGAATGGTGCATGTGCATGGAGGCAGCATCTCCCCTCCGGTGAAGAGGAGGGGCTTAGGAGAAACAACAGAGTAAGATGTGGAGAGTGAGAGCTGTGGGTGTTAACATTGTCTGGCTGTGTCCTAGATTTTCCTGCAGCTTTAAAGTATAAATGTAAGTGTCAAACCATGGGACCTTTTTAAGCACCTTTGTATGCATATAAACAATTTGACATCTAGAGGCACTTTAATCAGTTTTTCCTTTGCAGCCATCACAGGGAAAAGAGAGACGTGGCATCACAATTATTAGGCCAGCAGGCATTTGAAATATTGTATATGGATATTACTGCTAATGCAAGAGGGTGGTTAAAATGTAAAACCAGATTATTATGGCAAATCACAGGCATTAGGTTTGAGCTGCTCCACTGGGATCCAGAGCAGACAAAGATGAGAAGAAATATGTCACCCAGGCCCACCTTCAAGTTGCTCTTTAAAGCTCAAACCGCACTTTAAAAATCAAACTCACAATCAAACACTCCCAGACTATTGTTGACTCTAACATGGCTCAATGGAGACAGCAAAGGACTGTTGTTTTACCCCTGTAATGTTACTTCCTTCCTTCCTCACTCCCTTTGTAGACCTCATGCAGTAGGACACGCAATCACATTATGTTAAAGCTGTACAAGTCACAATGTCAAGGCAAAAAGCAGTCATCTCAGCTTTAACAGTGTGTGTATATCTATGTACCTGTACTGCTATTCCACACATTCGTCAAGACCTAGTATCTTGTTTTGAACCCTTTTTTAAAGAGGACATATTTCTTTTTCTATTGTAAAACAACACTCACTGTATGGAGAAACATGCACACATCCACTTTTCACTTAAGTTGTTCTACAACCCCAATTCCAGTGCAGTTGGGACATGGCGTAAAACACACATAGAAAAGGAATGCAATGATTTGTAAATCTCATAAACATGTCAGATGTTTAAACTGAGATATTTTACCTTTTCATGGAAAATATGAGCTCATTTTGCATTTCATGGCAGCAACACATATCAAAACAGTTGGAACAAGAGCAACAAAATGCTGGAAAAGTAATTGGCACGAATCAAAAACTGTAGGAGCATTTGACAACTGATTAGGTTAACTGGTAACAGGTTAGTAACATGACTCTGCATAAAAGTAGTAATTTATACCTCTATCAGACCTACAACCCATGTCAGATCCTGGTTAGCTGACCTGGGTCTGACCCTGCTTCTGTCAAATCATACCAAGCCAGACAACCCCAGTCCAGCCTGGGTCATGGCAATTCAGACAGGACCCGGGCTGATGCATGCTAATGGACTTAGGAGCTAAAAATGGGTGGGCAGACAACACATCATCTTCAGGGACAGAAAACAACATGTTACGTTAGATGATGTCATTTCTTCTCTGACCTGTCTGGGAGAGCTGCACAGAAAAAAACTGTGATTTCTTTAGCCTAAATCTCTTTAAAATGTGCCATTTACCTGCTCTAGATAATAATGTAACCCGTGTAGCATTATGAGATATCAGTTAAAATGATGACAAACATTTTTGCACAAATTTACTCCTTATCATGATGTATGGGCTCATGATTTAGGTCATGACAGTTTGGCATTTTTTTAAATTGGCTCCCCAGAAAAAAGTTTGTGAAAAACTTATTTAGAGGACTAGGACTAGGATTGTTATGTTCTTCTCTTCCGTTCTTCCACTGCTACATTATGCAACAATTGTTAATTTTAACTTAGTTACTCATTCAGAAATCTGCAGCAACCCTCTGACTCTCAGTATAAAACGAGTAAACACATGAGCCTAGACAAATTTTACATATTGAACCTTTTTAATCATTTACCTTTTTATTTCTTAATAACTGCTTTCATTTAATATCAGTGACTAAACATTATGACTGCATCCTTCTCTAGCTTGAACCATGATAGAGCTGTCAGTGTGTATTTTCAAGTTGTTTCCTCACCAAACATTGTTATGTAGTCCTTGTGCATGCCGTTAAAGGCATATATCGCCTGTGGGTGCTCCATCTCCTTCGCTCTCCTTCCTATTTTAAGAGGTGAAAGCTGGTGTAGCGGAGCCACAAGGGGATGTCTGTGACAAATTATGCCAACCTGAACAGTGGTGCTTTGAAAGGCATGGAGGAAAATAAGATTCCGCTGCTGGAGGTAGACGTCATTTGGCAGTGTTTTAAGTGCTGATGTAGCTTTGTGCCTCCTGTGAAGGTTTTTGAGAAGTGAAAATAATGGAAAGCAAACTTGCATGCACATTTTTTGTGGTGATTGTTTATTCTAAAGTTAGTGTCTCTGCTGTGGTTATTTCAGTCAATTTTTTTCTCCTCTTTTTAATAATACCAGTTGGTATTGTACACTGCCCGGCCACAAAAAAATGTCACCACCTGATTTAACTAAGCACATGGGTACGAGCCTCCCATTGGATACTTTCTGCATAGGTGATTATGTTTCAGCTGGCGACAAGTGATATAAGGATGGTGGCGAACCATCATCTTCGAAGAAAAAAATCTTGAATGATCATGACCGGTAATCACTTAAATGTGAGGTGAAATCAAATTGTAAAAAAAACAGTAGAACTCAGGACTGTGTTTAATAGTGAAAATAAAAGCATTTCCATGCACACAATGCAAAGGCAGCTCAAGGGACTGGGACTAAATAGCTGTGTAGCCTTAAGAAAACCACTTATCAGTGAGGCTAATCAGGGGGAAAAAGGCTTCAGTTTGCTAGGGAGCATAATATTTGTTTGACTGCCTTTAGCTTTGATTACGACACACATTTTCTGTGGCATTGATTCAATAAGCTTCTGCAACATCTCAACATTTATTTACGTCCAGAGTTGCATTAATTTTTTGCCAAGATCTTGAATTGATGGGAGAGTCAGACCTTGTTCAAAGTCTTCTCCAGCACATGAAAGGAAATGCTTTTACTTTACCACATCTTTTCCTTCAAAGATGATGGTTCGCCAATATCCTTATATCACTTGTTACCAGCTGAAACATACTCATCCATGCAGAACACTGTAAAATGAATGAAGTGTAAAAAAAGACCATTATATGTTGTTTTTTTCCTTATTTCTGTGGGAGACTGCATTCATCTGATCCACCAAGCAACTCAAAATAAGTGAATACCAACAGGAGAATACTGCAGGGGATTTCAACACATCTTTGGGGGTGATCCCCCTACGTTTAGCTGTGTTGCTATGATTGGTTATGACTGTCCAAAAAATTCAAAACATCTCATCTTTCTATTCACTTGTGTGAATTTCAGTTTATATAAACATCAAAACCTAAAAAGGATGAATATTCAGAGTATGGGACCTTTTTAAAGTCAGACAGTGTGACTCCAAGTGTCAGTCAGACACTTGGAGTCATTAGAGGGCACATTTCCCAAAATTGTCAGCCCTTCTGTCCTCTTCCATCTTTCTGTTTGTCTTGGACAGACACCTGTTTCCAAGGCAGCTGCCAGTTTCACTGTTTTTGGAGTGAAATATCCTGCTCTTTCATTTTGGCTCAGACCATCCAGACACACAAAACAAGGACCACCTTGTTTTAGCTCTGACATTTACCCAACTTTTTCTCTTCCTGTAAAATGTAGACTTGTTCCATTGAAGAATAGCTGATAGCTTAACAGACTTTTTTTATGAGCACTGGAGGAATCAAAATAATCCAGAAAATGTGTAGAAATTAATTAAATAAACAACATAATGAATGAAGGTGAACAAAAATAATTATGAAATTAGTACAGATAAGTAAATTAACAGAATACCCAAGAAAATATACAAAACAAACAAAATAATCCAAATTGTATGCAAAAATGAACAAAATAATCAAGCTGAAAAAATGTACAAAGTAAACCAGAAAATACCTAAAAAATTAACCAAACTACCAGGAAAATTAGGAAACACAACAAAATTAAGAAAATGGTTAAAATTGAACATAATACACAAGTAAATTAAATAAACCGACAAAATGAATAAAAATGAGTAAAATGATTGATAAATTGAAGGAAATGGATGAAATAACCAATCTGAACAAAACTGAGAATTGATACAGAAATGACACAGTCGGCACATTTCATAATGTATGCTAAATGAATCCACACATCATTTGAATGTATTCTACACTTACATTTAAGATAATATAAGAATGAAGATTTACCTTATTCAGAATGAACATCATCGTCTAAAAATCATCATAAACTAGGAAGCACTTGGAGAGCGCAGATCTCCTCCAAAACAGCTCATTTCCTCCTAGGTCCTGTGTCCACGGGGAGCGGTTTTGGCACCCACAAAGATCCACATGTTGAAATACTACAATGTTTAGCTACAAGATATTGGTGGAAGATTTTTTTAGGGCGGGAATGTGGTGGATTAGAAATTCACATCTGCAGTTGATTTAATAAAATAAAGCCTATGAATAGATTTGAATTGATGATTTTCGGACATGCACGGAGATGGTGTCTGTGCAAGTGAGGTGAGTGCATGGGGGAGGGGTTAATGACACTGTTTATATTGTTACCCACAGTAGTCACAGTGTAATCAGTGAGTCAGACGTGCGTTTGTGGCTGCATTATGGCAACAAGTTAAAATGTCCTTTTCACACTGTAAAATTTCAAACTGTAATGGAGGCTGTGGACGTTCACTTCCTTCATAAAACCCCAGAACATGTTTTATATTTTATTTTGTCCAAAGTAGACACGTTTAGCTTTGATAAAAGCTTTGCATGCTTATGTCTGATTTATGATGTAGTTACCTGGAATTTGTGCCTTTTTGTTGAATTCGTAATGTGCTTTAGACCATCAGCTGTCATCAGGATCATACCAGGAAAACCAAGAGCTACCTCTGCTGAAGAGGATCACCAGCCTCAAATGGCACAGGTTTTTGCAACTCCAGTTGGGGACATAATGTTAATGTTAATGTAATGAATGACTGTCTTTTCTCGTTACTTAGCTGAGTGTTTCTAATAAGGATTTGTGGCTGCTTTAGATAATATAAAATATGAAACATGTTCTGAGTTGTTGTTGTATACTAGATATTTCTATTGCCATTCTTTAACAGTATGGATGTCTTCAGTATTAATGTATAATGGTGACAATGATCATGAAAAGCACTGAAGGAGAATGTGTGACTGGTAGTGTGAGTACTCTGTGTGATCTAGTTGCAGAAATGGAAAAATCACCATAGTTCTGAATTAGTGACACTGAGCTGAAAAAGGTACTGCTGTGTAGAACTGCAGGACTTACACTGTAGTGGAAAAAGTTATATTATGATTTATATGCACAATATTGCAGTTTTTGCTTTATTGCTTAGACATTAAGGAAAATGCACAGATTACTTATTTGTAAACGTCAACCTTTATATTTTTGACTTAACTACGTAGTGTAAAAAAAAATAAAATTTAAACATAACAAAATACAAGTTTTTTTTTTTCAAAATACGGACTTTGGTTTTGGTTTGTTTACACAGTAGCACTATGAAAACATCACTGTATAAGAGAGGCTTTGTTTTTATTTATTTTTGTCATTTCTGTCATTGGATCCCCAAGGATTCCCCTGAATCTGGACCTTATAAATTGGAGCCATTTGCAATTATATACAGTTGTACAGGCTGATAATGATTGCAGTATGGTAAATTGTGTAAAATATGCGTAGTGAGGGCATTTTTTTTGGAGTATTTTTAATGTTCGTTCAAAGGCAGGTGTACACTGTACGTGCCAACGTCCACTTGTGATTGTGCTGTAGTACACTGTACGGGTGATCAGACATCGCAAACCTTTTTTAATCAATACTTGGCAGAAGTACTGCATTTTTACCACCTCTATGGATTCCACTTTCTATTTTTCTGTTTCTTTTCTCTCATCCCATCAGAGTGCCACTCGGTGCATCTGCTCCCTGTCACACACAGATACAGGGCACTAATATTACTACATTTATACACCCCTGCCTGTCCATCTGCAGGGAAATGTTTAAACTTTTAGCCAAATCTAACATATTGGCTCCAGTAAGTGATGTTTCTGTGACATTTTTTGCTTCCTACTTGATTTCACTTGTTCCCTGCTGCTGTAAAGGCACAGTGAGTTAGAAAAGCAGAGAAAATGCACAGTGATCAGATGAATATTGAACATGTTTGAAACTCATCTGAAGCAGGATTTGAGGCTCCAATGTTTGGGTCTGAATTTGCACAGTGTACACCGACCGTAAGTTTGTACATTTGAGGTGACACTTGAAAATGAAAATGCATTTTCCTTTGTAATGAAGCAAGTAGATGCAAATTAAAATCACATTTAACCATTTCTTACATCAATTGTAAATAGGACTTATTTGTCACGGCAGCCATAATTTGTAGTAAAGATGGATGGAGATGATCTAACCTGATTTGGATACTATGAATATACAGTGGACAAATCGCTGTCACGAACCATTTGCAACAGTAATAATGCAAATAAACCATGATTAAATCCTCTCTAAAGTACTGTATTTACACTGATTCTTGGGCCACTTAAAGTGTTAGAGAAACATAAAAGTGTGGTCAGTGGTTTTTTTTTTTTTTTTTTTTTTTCAGGACTCAAACTCTGACTCATCAGAAAAGCAGACCGTCTGCCAGAGATCATGCATGTTGTTACATTTTGTCTGGTTATGCTGTACACCAGAGCATGCTGAGAAGTTTAGGGACTGTTGAATTGTGCTCATGTTACCGTGAGGCATAAATAGCAGGGACGTTTCAGGTCCGCACAGCGAAAGAAGAGATGGGAGATGAAGAGGAAGTCGGTGTGCATTATACCAAACAGCAGGATGTAGGCACTTAAGGCTTTCTCATACAGTAGTTTTAAGTGGTGTGAACATAAACACATATCACTGTTATATTAAGTAGAGAGAGAGTGAAAACATAATCAAACGTTTATATTATATTAGTTGTTAAATAACTGCTACAGCTTTGTCTTCGACTATGTCTTCCAGGAGGGTCCCTTATAGACTGTATACAGTATGTTTGCCATATAGTACCTCTTCCTTCCTCTTCGCAGCTGCAGTCTAATCAGTGCTGTCTTCTCTTATCTGAAAACAAAATTTTCATTCATTCTTTGCAGCAGTTCAGTGAATCATATACAGCACTTAGTTCCCGGTACTGTCAGTGGACATTATCTATTGCAGAATTTGAGAAGTTCGAGCACTTTCTCATCTTCAGCTTTTTCTTCTTTTTCTGTGTGGTGCTGTGTTTTCACCATTACTTTAATTGAGGGTTGTATTTTTTAACAATAATGACATGTTCTTTTTAGATTAAGAAGAACAAGTGCAAGCTCATTCATTTCAATCACTTAGAGGCTTACAGGTATAAAGGCATCTGGGTTGCATATAATAAAACAGCGTAATCGGAATCCACAGATTTATATTTGAATGTTTATTTAGGACCTTATGCAAACTCGAATGTCACTGAAATAGTAGACTAACGTACATGTGTTTAAAAACTTGATTTTTAATCAGATTGACCACCATTTTACCCTCAGCCCTATTCATAACTGGTGTTAACAGAAGCTGACTTGGCTCCAAATCCATATGTGAATCAACTGAAAATGAACGGGCAGCTCCTCAGCCCTGCTCTGATGTAGTAGTTAAACCATATTGGCAAATTTGATTACATGAAGACGGCTCCAATGCACACTCTGTAAAGAGTCAGTACATTTGTATCCAATCACTCAGGACACATTTGGAAGTGGGCTTGAATGCACATGTCCACATTCTGCTAGTGGCCCGAACAGGAATGTGTTGTGGGACAGATCGAAGAATACACTCTGCTGACTCAGTTCTGTGTGGAGCACCAACCACACCACATGGTCATGTAGCCCAGTTTCAAGACCGTCACATGTGTGGTGCTGCCTGTTCTCATATCAGTATTTAAAGGTCCAACATATTGACACTTGGTTATATAAATTTAGTACATTTGCCACTTATGTGTCTATTAAACGTCTCTGACTGCAGGCCCAACTGCCCAATTCGGATTTATTGCGCAGATCTGATTTTTTTTTTTTTTTGGTTGACGGTTCACATTAGTCTTAAAAATGTGTCATCTGTCAGACTCTACTATGAACTGTCGACATTCCTGAACTGACCAACATGCCAAAGAGAAGAAACAGATTTGACCTTCTGTGAACAATGGCTCATATTTGACAAGTTAAGAGACACATTATACCTCTGTCTGATCATAGTAAAGCAGACATGATGTAACTGGAGTTAGATTGACATCAGATGCTCTTCCAGCGGTATGAATTATTTTGATCTCTACTGAGAGACCGACAGACAGAACAGTGTGGATAATAGATGGCAATAACAGATGGCATAAATAATATTCAGTGACTTCACAATGAAGTATTGTATGAACATGGAAATCAACACACATTCTTATTACCTCCTCATAGTGATACCGATCCTTTAGGAGAAAGGACTTTTGATTCTTTTTTTGCACTTTGTAGACAGTCCTGACACACTTTTCTTTCTGTAGGTCCAGCACAGAGATCAATATAATTCATAATGCTGGAAGGACGACTGATTTCAATGAAACTCTGGTTATAGTTTGTCTGCCTTACTACAACCAGAAAGAGGATTTATCTCTTAATAACTTGATATTTACGAACTGCTGAACGAGGTAGGCTGAATTTGTGAATATGTGTCTAACTTTATTTCAGTGAGTTTTTACAGAAGCGTCACAATAAATACTTGAAATCTGACTCCTCTGCTGACTACATCCAGCACAGAACTATGATCCATGTCGGCGGAGAATGAGGTAAAAGCCGCATCACTTCCAATGTGACAGTTCAGATTCAGGCCACACTGTGAAACGCTGCACCTGTATCTGATTTGAGTAGTTTTTTGAATTTCCAGGTTTCCAGGCACTTTTGGTACCAAATTTCCATTGCAATCTTTTTTTTTAAATCAAGAAATTTCACTTGTTACAGATATGTAATATACATAAGTAGAACTTAATTAGTTCGGGAGATATAGGTCTCTGAACATGGCATGCTATCCATCTTATCACCTTGATTTAACCCTTTATTTTACAGTATATCATGAATATCTTTACAACCCAGTAAAGAAGCCTTTTCACAGGATGGGATCTTTTTAAGACGTATTGATTGGTTCATAACTCATGCCCTTAAGCATAAAATGCTTCACCTTGAAAGCTGCTGGTAGATGCACAGTGAATAAGATTTCCACAGAAACATTGCAAAGACGGTATCATCAACGTAAAAGCATGCATGGTTTCAGGTAATAGAGGAGCTTGTTTATTTGCATATAAAGTATTGACTTCAGATCCGATAGAAAGGATCACTCGAGTCACCTCCATAGATGCATGCTAATGCAAGGTCTCACAGCAATTTACACGTCTTAGGGCATGTGTTAATGCAAGATCTGAGTGAAGTGTGCAAAGGCAATTCATTGGGAGCCGCGGTAAAAAGAACAATTTTAAACACGACCACACAGACCTTGATCTTTAACAAACATAGCAGTCTTCTCAGTCTGATAAAAGGAAAAGACAGTACCGTATTTTCCGGACTATAAGGCGCATCTAAAAGCCGTCAATTTTGTCCAAATATGACACTGCGCCTTATA